>PQWD01002117.1:88342-137030 GCA_019425675.1 Leucinodes orbonalis | reverse complement strand
TTTGGTGAAAACATAGTGATTGGCTCATAGCATTCATTTCCCTTCACTACTGCTGACTTTCCTAACTCGATTCACACGTTTCAGAGGCCTTTGATCTAGCCCCTTTGAGGGTGCGACTGGCTGTTAGTTCCTGTGAGTTCATCTATTAGTGTAGCTGCGCATGACAAAGCCTTAAAAGTCAGCTTATCAAAGTTAATGGTTACGACAAATAAGAAAGATTTAAGATTAAGGAAAAGTCCTAAAAACTGCTTGTTGAGGGTAATGGTAAAGAAAGCTATTAAATATCATTCCGTTTAATATGTTTTATGTATTTTCAAAATTAAAAGTCAATATAGAAAACATATTGCAGCAAGATAATGTCAAGCTCAAATGTGATGACTACGTTGGTTGAGCTGGTTCCACTTAAACGGATGTGATGCAATGTGCTATGTTGTTTTTTTGTAGTAATAAGAATTATGTAATGACTGTTGTGTGCCAAAATAAATGAAAAAAAAAGGTTCGCATAAATGTCCATATAATTTAAAAAAATCGAAAAACACCGGTTTGCGGCGGAATTCAAACTTGCACCCTCCAGATAGAAAGGCAACATTCCACACCAATGAGCTACCGACGCTCTTACGGCTATATGGATTAGTTTATATTAAAACGGTACTTTATAAAATACCATTTTATGCCCAGCAGATATGGCTGTCTGAAGTCTACTTGTCAAACACTATCACATAAACGCAAACAGAATGATTGATACCCACCAAATGGTGTCAAACACAAATGTATTCTAAGTAGAACCCATCGGTTTTTTGCACACTACTTAACTTTCCCAATGCTGACCCCCTAACTCAATTCACACGTTTTAGACGCCTTTCATCTTGTGACTTGAAAAGCATCCTGTGAGTTTCTCGTATGAGAGGTCTGTAGTATTGCATATATTTTATTTGTGATATGACAAAACCTTCATTAAAGATTCAAGTTTCAGCGAGATGTATCTTTTTCTTTGAAACTTAATTTGCATTTAATATTTTATTGAAATTATTTTATAATACAACTGATGTTATAAGTAGTCATAAGGAAATGATAATAATCGTGGTCACTCCTGAATCACGTGTGCCCTACGATGAAACGTCAAAGGATGATGATGCCCACAATGAATGAACCTACTCGTACATCATTATCAATTATTCAATTAATATAACTTAAACTTTTAAACTCCTGCCACGGTGATTTCTAAAAACTTCAATTTGTCAAAACAATAATTCTTATAAAAGCAATTTCCAACCAAAATGTTCCAATAACAACGGCGGTGAAAAACAATGAAAATTTTCAATTACTCGAAAACACAATTTGGGGTATAATCAAAAGTCTTCAGCAGTAAGGGTTCGTAATACTATGTAATAATGACATCGAAATAAGAAAGGTCAAATGTTGAGGATGTCAGCAATTCCTTATTGGAATTAAATGTGATTTTGGTGATATCCGATTTAATAATAAAAAGGAGCTTGGGCATTATTTTGTAATGATAAAATAAAGACTAACTCTCAAATACTCCTGTGGCATTAAGTCTACAAATTTCATGTCAACAGGTACGATTACAGGCAGAAAGGTTAGTAATACAAATGCCTACTCTATCTATATCTTCGGCTTGCTTCGATCTGTCTTAGCCATAATTATCTCGTTACAGCATTCGAATTTCAAAGAATATAAAAGTATATTGAACTGCAAATAATTTCTACTAAATTTTTTTTACAACACCTAGTTCATTCATTTGTTTGATTATAATTTCTCATTATATATCTGTGTTTGTCCCAAAAATACTATTTTCAGGCATACTACATTCTTTCCTTAACATCCTTTTACAGTAAATAATGTAAATTTTTCCCATCATTTTTAAATCAATGCCGCGGTTTATTTACACCCATATTATGCAGTCACTTCTCCAAAAAACTTGCAAGATAAACAAGGCATATTAACAATAAAGACCCTTTCTGCACTGAGAGGTTTTGGTAGAAAACATCAAAACAATTGATGCAAATACCCTCCAAAAGAATTCCACTCCGCTCCAAGATAAACATCACATCGGAAACGTATTTTGAGACAAAACTGTGGATACAAAAAAACAGCCTGCCACGAAATAAAATACGCTTGCTCAAAATGTGAAAATGCAACTGAAGGAACTGAATATATCCCGTATTTAGCGTTGACTGGGCAGGTCTAGAATACCAAACTGTTTATGTTTTTTTATAAGTCACAATTGGATTTTTTTTCATATTCCAAGTTCTAAACAGGTAGTGTCATAAAAGGTTGGTGAAAGTAAGTTGCTGTTGTTTCACGGTAATCTTTGAAAACGTGGTATAACTCCGACCTATTTGTGACGAAGCATAGCATATATGTACATACTTAAAACTGTCAACAAATATTAGATAATGGACTATCCACTCATTGCCTAATAACAATTTTATGGGTGATGAGTGATGAGTGTAGAATTTAATAAATTTCTATATATGGGTAAGTTGATACAGCAGTGGGCAGGGTATAAAATGCTTAAAGACCTCTGGTTGTCAAAATTGTGACAAATAAAGCGTAGACCGACCCCAATAAAATGAACTGATATGGGGGTCACGACCATCTCTGAAAACAGCTCAATAAACGTCCTCACCGAGGGGCATGAGTCTACCCGTATAGGGTGATTAGGCCTTAGTCGTTCACGCAGAACCAGTGCGGATTGGACGACTTCACACACAACCTTCGAATCTTTTCGTAGGTGTCCATGAAGGTTTCCTCTCGATGTTTTCCTTCGCCGTAAGAGCGTCGGATAACGTACTATATGTACGGTTCGAAAATTCGAAAATACATTGTTACGTGGCGGGATTTGAACCTCAGCCCTTCCGGTAGGAGGGCAACAGTCCACACCATTGAGACACCGACGCTCTCAAAACCGTATTACAATAATATTACATCGCCTTTTCTGGTACAAAAATGCTGACGTATCATTACAGTATTACTGTTTTAAGAGATAGTGGTGAGCCCCCTGGTTAAGGTGGCAAGGCGGGTATAAAGAAAGAAAAAATATTTATTGATACTAAATATTACATTACTTATTTGACTTTTACAGTTTTAAACAATACAATAACGAAGACAACAAATACATTATAACAGACTCGGAGGAATCACACTCCTGCGAGCAGACAGAGCAATAATATAAAACAAAATATCACTCAAAACAAATGAAAAATAAATAAATAATAATAAATGTAATACTTAGCGGTCAAAAGGACCCTGTCTCAGGATGTGCTGTCGTGCTTATAAAGGTGAGACGAGGTGAACCAAAATAAAAATAAACACGGCACGACAGCGCTGGTTTTACGATGGTATATGATGGATGTAGACTACAAGAGATCAATGTTGCCACGTTAGCCCTTTTGTAGCTAGATCTAGCACTTTTTGTATAGGTGAACTCCTTTTTTAACGATTTACCCGAAAAGGCAATCTATTTTTTTTCACTGTCTTGAAAATTTTTTTTTTTTTTTTTATGATATAGGGAGCAAACGAGCAAGAGAGACACCTGATGGAAAGTGTTCATCTCCGCCCAGGGACAACGGTGACACCAGAAGTGCCACCGGTGCGTTGCTTGCCTTTTAGATAGGAATATGCTCTTTTCTTAAAATTAGCCATGTCATATTTGTCAGGAAATACCGCTGCTGGAAGATCGTTCCATATAAGTACAGTACGTGGAAGAAAATTGCGCATGAATCGAACTGTAGTCGAACGCCAACCATCAAGATGATGAGGATGGAATTTCATCTTGTGGCGGGTAGTCCGATGATGAAATTCAGCAGCAGGTATCAGATTGAACAGTTCGTTGGAACACTCCCCATTGTATATGCGATAGAAAACACAGAGACTCGCAACATCTCTACGCAAGGCCAAGGAATCCAGACCATTGGTTATTGACAGATCATTGACCATCCGCACGGCTCTACGTTGTACGCTGTCAAGAGGAAGAAGTAGGTATTTTGGCGCTCCAGCCCAAAGATGCGAACAATATTCCATATGTGGGCGCACCTGTGCCTTATAAAGCTGAAGGCGCTGGTGGGACGGAAAGTATTGCCTAGCTCTGCGCAGCACACCCAGCTTCTTAGACGCCAATTTGGCTTTTTCCTGCAAATGACCGCGAAACTGTACATCACTGGATATGTCAACGCCAAGGACACCAATGTTCGGCCTTATACTCAAGGGAGTGCTCCCGAACTTAGGACCCATGACAAACGGAACCTTTTTAGCAGTAAATGCGCATGCTTGTGTCTTAGTAGGGTTAAATGACACGATATTGTTTGTTCCCCATTGCATGACATCTTCCAAAGATGCCTCTATCCTTGACACAAGCTCCTTCCGACTGTCATTCACTGATTGCCCAGAGGGACAAGAACTGCCAAGGTACAGTGCGTCCCCGGTACTGTCATCCGCATAACAATGATAATTGCTAATATCCAACATATCATTGATATGCAGGATAAACAAGGTAGGGGAAAGCACACAGCCCTGTGGAACACCAGCATTAACGGGCAAGAATGCCGAACACGAACCATCGACAACGACTTTGATGCTCCGCTCACTTAAAAAACTGGCGATCCACCTAAAAAGTCCCTCCGAAATCCCATATGAAGGAAGTTTCGCTAAAAGTGCTTTATGCCAGACCCGATCAAAAGCCTTCGCAATATCTAAACTGACCGCTAAAGCCTCACCCTTGCTCTCAATTGCGACTGCCCAGCGATGGGTTAAATACACCAAAAGGTCACCAGCTGACCGACCATGGCGAAAACCATTTTAAATTTAATGATAATTAATTAAAATTAAATGTTAGCAAATATGAAGTTTTTGACATGCTAACAAGTACTTTTTTGCTGTTTCATTGGTCATGATGTCCTTTTTTTAGACAAGCTAAAAAAACGGCTTCACGACATGATTATTTCACGCCCAATCTAGCCTTTTGTAGCCTTTTTTTGACGCCCAATCTAGCTCTTTCTAGCCCTTTTTGACGTCCTAAAAAGCTCTTTTTCTAAAACTCAGGTGGCAACAATATAAGAAATCAAATCGATCAGCCAAAGCCTTCATTCCGCCGTGAGCATAGAAAATCTTTGTAAAGAATACTAAAAAAATATCAATTAAAATAACCCTTCCTCGGCAGCTGGGTAAAAATAACAGTATCAAATACCTTTTAATAACACAAATGCAAAATAAACAAGAATTCTGAGAAATAAAATCGAGCATTTTCTATATTAAGTTAAAAGTTAGCCTTCAACATTTATATACCATGTTAGCACACTGTCGTCCATCAAGATCAGTCTCCAAGTTTCTCATGTAAAATTATTATTAGGAAGCGATACAGCAGCTGATGCCGAGTTTTTGCTCGTCTTTATCCATTAATGGGCCGTAACACAAATTGGAGAGAGCAATGATGGGGTAGGGCCCAAGTTAATAACTGTGGCGTAATAACTTTTTCTGGATATAAGATTACTAGGTAAAAAGTGATATTATAGTAGAAAACCAAATCATTTAAAACTAACTAGTAGCGAGATTTCCAAATTTATGTAATAATTTCTAACCACCGCTTTTATTTTCTAACTGTCTGCTGCTGTTGGTCGCAGATGGCCTTTACAGCTTCACCGGGCAATTGGCGAGCGCAGATGGCTCTCAGCCTAACCAACACACCTCCAATATTGGTTTCAGCAAAGTTGGAGGTGTTCTATGCGTAGTATTTGTTGATTGGCGACCCTTTCTGGTGTAATAGCTGTCGGCTACTAAATCAAGGGATCCGGGTTCGATCCCCGGGCAGTACAAACATTTGTGTGCCTGAACATGTCTGTTTATATTGGTCTGGGTGTTTTCTATGTATAATATATGTATGTATTTACAAAAAACGTATATAAGTAGGTATGTTTATTCGTTGTTTAGTATCATATTACAGGTTCATGCTTAGTTTGGGGCTACATGGCGATGTATGTATGTCAGTGGATATTTATTTGTTGAGTACATAATGTCAACACAATTTTCTGGATGTAAGAATATAGTTTCATAGGCTGTTTCATGTTAAAATAGTACGAATTCCACTTTTCTATCGGAAGGAAATGTCGCCACTCGACACTTGTCTTTGTTATGCTTTAGTGCAATAAAAAAATTAAATATGAATACATCTGACCCGCTACCGTCACAACTTGGCAATGTTTATGTATCTTTAATAGGCATCATAATGCTTATACGCTTATGTCGTTCCAGAGGGTGATATCTGATCAACGCGGTGGTCTGTCGTGACGAAGACCATACAATCATTTAGATTACACTAATTTGCAAACAACTATAGTGTGCTTTGAACATTTCTGTCACGGATTGTATGCTAGTCACGCTACAGGGCGGATAATTTAACGTTTAAAATAAAGGGCGCGGAGTATTCGTGTTATGGGATAATACGTGTATGACGGGTTGAGTAGACGCAGAAAGTTATGAATTCCATGACGTTTTTCGTAATTTTGAGAAATAGTTATTTGAAATTAATAATTCATGTGACAGAATTAACAGATTTCCTATTGTGTCTGGATTCTCGTGTTCAATGTTAAAATATCTGGACAAATATTACTAGCTTTTGCCCGCGGCTTCGCTCGCATTAAATTCGGGATAACACGGCACTTTCATTTATCACTATACATAGGATTTCCCCTCCCTCCAACTTTAAAGGTTTCGGGGTCAATTTCAGATTTTTTTTAGCAAAAATATGTTATAGTGAGCTACCTCAAAAGATAGACATATGCTGTCGCGGATTTTTTGTAGACCTTTAAGGAGAACAATACCTCATATCTCAGCGGAAGCTCCAAGTATGAAAAATACCCGATTTTGAAACATTCTTCATTGCTGCTCCGCTTCTATTACTCGTAGCGTGATAATATATAGCCTATGGCCTGCCTCGATAAATAAGCTATCTAACACTGAAAGATTTTTTCAAATTGAACCAGTAGTTCTTGAGATTAGCGCGTTCAAACAAACAAACAACTCTTCAGCTTTATATTTAGTATAGATATAGATTATGACTTCACCTACATTTTTAAATTATTATCTTAAATTGTTACGGAGCGGAGAGGAAAATCAGTGTAAATGTATTTTCAGAGTGAACATTAATTGGAAATTGTGTTCATGTATACATTTCCTAGTGATTTTACACCTTCATCCAAAAGATGGTCAAATATTTGTAATTCAGAGCCGTAAATCTCCAACATCATCACTCAATGAAAGCATAACACGTAAAAGCAATCTAATTTTGCGAATATGTATGTACAGTAAAAAGGTCATTGTTATTAATTCGTGGAGTACTAAAAAAGATCGTTAATTCTGATACAACGTTTGCCAGATGGCTGTGACGTATGCCATCGCTCGATTAACGTTTAATTGACCAGTCCTCTATGATGACTAAATTCAAATTCGTTATTAAATAGACATGGTTATATAGGTCCCTTAAGCGACGTTGAGTCGTCTAGGTAGGTACACACTGCAGTGACAGATATCATACCGTGATGTAGGAGTGCTATGCACTTCTGTGTTTCAAAATAGGGACATTATAGCTAGTAAAATTACCGGGTATAAGAGACCTCACATTGTTCAATGCCGCACTGTCATGGTCAGGCGTATAACTTACCATAAGGTCTTACCGTCTTGTACACTTTAACATAAGGAAAAAAAACTTCACTATTTCGATAGTAAAAACATTTAATCAATCGATTCCGGAACCCTTGGTGTAGTAAATGTTACAACCATTTCACCACACAGGTCACCAAACGTGTTTGTTTTTCTGTTATATGGCGCCCACGTAATAGATTAAGAAGTGTAGGTCGACCAGATAGACCGTTGAACTAATTAAGGGGGCTTTTGAACGTATGCGAGTTATGAGAGCAGGCCTTCGTTCAACAGTGTTCGTATAAGGTGGTGATGAATTTAATTTGTTATAAATTTAATCATAATCTGTGACCAATTTCCGAGAACAATTCGTTACGCTTGTAAAATAACACTGAGCAATTAATATTTTATTGTTTAAGATAATTAAATTTACTCAGTGCCGATTCCACGCCGACCACTATATTATTTTTTATAATATTTATTTTACTACAAAGCAGTAATTAAAAATGTTTAAGCACTACCCATTAATAAAAGTAAATCTTATTCATGGTAGTCTAGAAAGTTCAATATTAATCAATCACTCATAAGATGGCCTTTCACCCGAGCGTTTTGCCAATAACGTCATTGTGCGAGAAGCCGCAATAGTCGGCCAGTGTTTAATTAAAATATTGTTAAAGCTCAAAGTGCTTTGCTGGCGACGTAAGGAGTAATTATAACCCTATCAAAAGCTTGAGCGCCGTCATTGTTGCGAAGGTCTTACCGAAACTCCCAGTCTTAAGGCAAATATTACAAGGAGACCAATTTATGAAACATACCAATTTATATTCTTATTATTTTGCATATTGGAGTATAGTGGCGTATTTTTTGTTTGTTTAATAATGTACAGCATGGTCAGTCCGATCACCTGATGGTAATTGATACACCTGCCAATGACAGAAAAGTATTGAAGGAGACCAATAACTAATACATAGTTATTATTCTGCTCTGCGCCGACGCGCGATACGATAGATCTTATAGCAAGGTCAAATAACTAACAACGCGTATTTTTTATTCTAAATACAGTGAACTCATACCAAAACACAAAAGTCATAGGCGATATCTGGCCATGATAGTGAAATATTTAATAATCTCATATTAAGGTTGAAGCACCGTAAACGGATATCAGTCTGTAGAAAATTGTGCCTTTGCGTATATAGCCAACAAGCATATATTCTATTGTATCTAAAATCCTGGCAGAGTTAAGATCGCATTTAAAAATAATTAAAAAATACGAAATGACTACCCAGCTATCAAATAAACAAACCACGCTAGCGCAAAGTTTACTTTTTTCACAAACAGTAAAGGCAAACCGTACTATATCAAAACCACGTCGAGCATACCGATGACAAAGAGCTGCCGTTCAAAGGCTTCTCGATTTCAGGAATTCCTAGTCTTCGCTGTACATTAGCTAGATTGTAACCATCATTGAGATCTAGTCAACGTCACTGCGTTTAACAAATGATGTTCAACTTGATAAGTTGTTATTGCATTTTAAAAAATCACCTTTTAAAGTAAAAGTCACAGGGTTTAAACTATTGATAGATCACTATTTATGAAACAAGAACGTGTGGTCTTCTTATAGTTTCACAAAGATTGTCCTTATATTTTAAATGCTCCTTGAAACTGAATAAACATGGTAAAACTGTGTAGTGACTAAAGCCAAAAAAATGACAATAACTACAACTTAAAAGGTAGAAATAAAACTTGATTAAAAAGTTTTATTTTTGTACTTTCTTACAACAAGGATCAAATAACTACGGTCTCTTACAAACCCTTAAGTTTTGGATAAATCAAGTAAATGTCTACCTAAGTAAACAAAGCAAAGCCTCTGGTTTTCACCTCATAATCTGCTGATAAGTTACCGTCTTACTTTATTTTTTAATTTGAAATTATTTAATTTTAAACTACTCAAATAATTACTCTGTTAACGCAACAATAAAAACATTGGTCGGCATAATTTTGTATTGCAATATCATACTAAAGCTTAATAGTAAATACAGTGCATGTCACAAGTCTGCATTAGCCGAAGTGTTTCACGGCGCAAAAGGTCGTTACTAAAAGACACTGCTACATCAAAAGACTCGCGCGCTACGAATCGACTTATAGTGAAATTGTATCCATTGTGGCACAATAGTTAAATTTTAAATACTTCGTTAAATTATCTGCATTTATCTACTTAATATCATTAACACAAATTACATTTTCACATACAATTGTATTTTCTCTATGTGAAAAAAACTTATCTCAAAATATTTTTTCGAGTCCTTCCTTGCATTGGAAGGCATAATAAGCTATTGATTCTGGGCACTATCTGAGTATACCTACCTGCTAGTCCTAAGACCTCCTTCATGATAATGGAGGCTTAATCTCATAATTTCCACGTTTAGCATGCAAGTTGGAGTTCACAGTAACTATAAAAGTTTTGTAAATGCTGCTACCAATTATCTGCTGAATTATATTATCGGAATATAGTATATATTATATTATATACAGGGTCGACCCATGTGGTGTAATGTTCGAGACGTCTTCTGCTACTCCAAGGGTTCCGGGTTCAATCCCCGGGCAGTATAAACAATTGTGTGCATGAACGTGTTTTGGGTGTTTTCTATGTATAATATGTATGTATTTACAAAAATAATAAGTATGTTTATCCGTTGTTTGGTATCCATAATACAGACTTCATGCTTAGCTTGGGGCTAGATGGCGCTGTGTGAATGCCAGTGGATATTTATTTATTTATTATCTGTTGCTGAATATTTTGATAAGCCAATACAATATGTTGACAGCGAAATCCACTACCCTTCGCGCCATGTGCGTGGCCTATAAAAAATGACCATTTCGTTATTATATATATATTTGATTCTACATTTTCTCGTGTCACACAAAACAATGGGAACGCGAGCTCACTACGCACCATATTATTAGATCATAGCGGGCTCTGCGGCAAAGGCTATGTTTTATGTATTCTGCGCTGCGCTTGAGACTCGAAGGCGTTCAAAATCACATACTTTGTCACCCAGGGTATGCTCTGGAGTATATGTTTCCTGAAAATGTGGCCATGACGTAACATTTTACGATTAGTTTACACTTAAGACCAGCGTAGAATGGCAACTTAGACAACATCTCTTCTTTTTTGCTTATATCTTTTTAGGGTTCCATAGTGAAATGGCAAAAATTTGGGATCCTTTTATGTAGATTCGCCATGCATGTCTGTCCGTCCGTATGTCACACCTTGTTTTCGCCAAAACTATTAGCACTAGACTGTTCAAACTTGGTATGTATATGATGAATATAAACCGGTGTAAGATCTTTACAAAAATCCCCATACATTGAACTGAAACTGAAAAAAATTATTTAATCGAACCACCCGTAAGGGTATAATGTATATGTCCTAAAAATGATATTAAAGGTTTTGAAATCATTTTGTTAAATAAATTTAATAGGTCGCGCGAGAGACATTTCTAAAGTGAAAGTAGAAAAAAGGGTCTTCATAGGCGTTCGCAGATTTCCTCACGATGTCTTCCTTCACCGTAAGAGCGTCAGATAAACGATCATATTTTTGGAAATTTGATAAGACATTGGTTGGCGTCAGAATTAGAACCTCACCCTCCAGATCAGAAGGCAACCGTCCACACCAATGACAAACGACTTTCTTGAAAATTCATCTCTAAAAACAAAACGGTAGGTTTTTGTTTATCTTGAGGAACTTTCAATTCAGAAGGGGAAATTCAAACATGATACCCACTTAAGTGAAGCGATAACGCCTTCTGTAATTAAGTACCAATTACTACTTCAACTAAGTACGGGGCGGATGTTTTCTCGGCACTTGGCGAATAATTTTGCTGAAGACAACTACAGATAGGCGGTGAACACAAAGGATTGGGACAGTTAAAACTGCAAAATAGCCAGTACTTGAAGACATTAAAAAAGTCTTTGGAATAGTTTTTTCTTTCTATGCAAATGTAAAAATTTAAAAATTGTAGCTAAATCCAGCAATTCTCACGTTGACATTTTTGATAAATTTCCTTCGTATTAAACATTCCAAAATATTTGTTGTAATGAGCGAGATCCTCATCATTACAGCCTAATTATGTCCACTGCCGAACGAAGGCCGTAATGATTTCCATGCGGGACAATCCCAAGCAGTTGACATCCATCTGCTACCCGACACCTTAACCAGGTCATCTGTCCTTCTGAGCGAGATATTCGTGCCAAATAAAAACCATCAAATGTAAACACGTGTACGTACCTAAGTTTTGTAAGCTAAACAAGAAATATCTAGAATTCCTGGCACTTAATAAAATTCATTTAAAGCGTGAAACTGAGACTCTAGCAGTGTTATTGCCGGAAATTGCACAAACGCCTCACAATTCTCTATTAACTGAGAATTAATTTCTACGTGCGAATGTTAGGGAAAATATTCCGTGAGCCAGCTGTTGGTTGTCTCACAACAATTCGTAATATCGTTTAAAAAAAGCAAACATTAATACAAAATAAGTTGTAATCCACAAAAAAAATCGCTAATACATTGGGTTAAAAATATTTGGGTTCTGGTCAGTAAAAATATATTTTATATATACTCTATGTAACAGTAAAGTACTGTATGTAATCGAATTGTTCATTTACCTATGACACGTAATTTCTGGAAGAATTCCCTTTTGTTCACTGTGGTGTTTGCATCATTTCACAATATAAGCTACGTTCTTTGTTTAAGATTTTTTCCTAACATAATCAATGGCTCTATTGACAGATGCACGCCAAATATACTAATATTTTGTGGTGTTTTATACAAATCTATCCATCCGTATATTTTTATACATCCATGTGTGACACCAATGAAAATAATAATACCCATTTCTTACATGACTGAATTTACTTTTATGTACTTTTCATTGTTGTCCGCTGATCACCTTCACAGATTGACTAAGCAAATGACTAACAGCCTAAAGTTAAGACTATATTTGAAAAAAAAAAACATTTTTTTACAATGTAACATGAAAAAGTGGCATTTCCTTTTTAATCTAACGCAAAAGTTCCTGCTAACTCATTCGAAATTAGAACGCGACAGCCTGGTGTGAATTCTCATCAGTCAATGTTATCCCACCAAAAACATACGGTAAAAAATCGAGCCAAGTCTCGATGGAGCTGCTTGATTATCTCTAAAAAGTAATGAAATCAAGACAAAGACGTGCCAAGTCTATGGTTCCTTACTGCGATTACTTTATTATTATGGTAAATGTTGTGGGACTTGGCCGTTGAAGACTACACAAGGATACAAAACCAGGCGATCATGACACTATTGCACCAATCTGTCAGAACGCTAGAAGCTACCTACTGACAATAAAATTTGCCACTTGGAAAACGGTGATTCAATAAACAGTCAATTGTAGGCTTGATTAAGGTAATACATAAAAAGTATTACCTTAATCAAGCCTACAATAGTAATAAATAACATATAAAGAATGTTCAACGGCCAAGTCACACAACATTAACCATAATAATAAAGTAATCGCAGTAAGGAATCTTAGACTTGGCACGTCTTTGTCTTGATTTCATTACTTTTTAGAGATAATCAAGCAGCTTCATCGAGACTTGGCTCGATTTTTAACAGAATGTTTTTGGTGGGATTTCACATCTTTTTGTAGAAACTTAAAAGGAATATTGGACGGACCATTGGGTGTAATGGTTGAGACGTCGGCTACTACACCAAGGGATCCGGGTTCGATCCCCGGGCAGTACAAATATTTGTGTGCATGAACATGTCTGTTTGTATTGGTCTAGCACGCTCGACTTGGCGGGGGCACTAACGTGCCCCCGATTTTTGACATCGGATGGAGCGGCCTACCATGTTCAATAATATTGTTTAAAGGCGGTATATCAATCTCTTATAGTTTGGCTGGGCTCTTTTGTTATCTAATCAGGGTCACCAGGTCCTCCAAATCTTCGATTATCCAAGTTTTTATAGTTTTCCCTTTATGTAGCCATTAAACCCTATCATGAACCAAATTTCAGCTCTCTGAGTTAATGGGAAGTACTAGTTCTTTTGATGATCATGAGTGAGTGAGTGAGTGTCTATCTGTCGAAAATGCGAAACTTTGCTTTCGTTTAACGTGGAAATAAATGACCTACAGACTTGAAATTTTGGATTTAAAGTAGGTTATTATATCTTACTAGATGACGAAAATTTCAGCGTTGTGGTATTATCGGAAGGTTCTCAAATTGGGGTCTGAAAATGCAGCGAAATGGATCCTGTAAAGGATGGTACGGCAGTGTTTGCTTCGCGCTCGACTTGGCGGGGGCACTGCCGTGCCCCCAGATTGGGGGGAATGCACTTGTCTCGTAATTTCCGGCAGCGGGCACGTCGTGTACACCCTAACGCTTCATTGATAGGAAAATGCCCCTAAGGTGCCTTAATCCTGTAGGAATATTGTCACAAATCGCTTGGCTCGCTTTAATGATAGTATGACTCAAATATTTTCAAATTTAGGAATAGAATTTCAGGTGTTCATTACAGTTTTACCTCGGGAAGTTTACAAAAGTTTGAAAACAATTTATTAAAATGTGCTCAGCAATCGGAAAGTTTGCCTTTTCCTCATAATATTTAGAGTGGATATAGGAGAAAATAATGTACTGTAACAGTTCATGATTATGACTATGCACTACAACGTATTATCTGATATCTGTAGGAACTTAAGTCATATAAAATAGTTTTAATACCAGACATATTCTTTTTTTTTCAATCTACTCCTTACGTTGCTTTTCTTAGATTAAAATGTGACGTTGTTGTACAAAAATATTGACGATATTTTCATAAGGAAACATGACCGCAATGAAATTGAAGGGTTACATAGACATAATATTTTATAGAGTTGTAACCATAACTTACAAGAATCAAGGAACGGTGATTTTCGCTGAATTTCAAAACCTATCCGGTCCCTATAAAAAGTCAATAAAATCGGGAGACTTTAATCAAAAAAAATCCAAATAATCAGACTTCGCGCTCATAACCCGCTCGTTATTCAAACGAATCATGGAATTGGAATAGAAAATGGCGTCGCAATATGGCTGCTCAATATGGCGCCATCCACACACTGGCAATTTCCCCAATGGCAGATGACGAAGTCTGCGTGGAACGTCTTATTTTATGAACTCGCCGCGACGTATGGTCGTTTGCATTAAATGTAGGATATTGGGTTTCGCTTTAGTACAGACTGTGTTAACAGTAGTTCCTTTGGGATTTACATTGAATCTGCAACTTACTTTGAAAACGCACATACATTCTGTGACATCCTTGGAATCAGAGTAAGATTTCAATAAAATATTCTGATTTCATTGAAATACAACTATTATTAAGTAATTGACGACCCATTTGGTGTTGCGGTTGAGAGGTCGGCTGCAATACCAAGGGTTCCGGGTTCGATCCCCGGACAGTACAAACATTTGTGTGCATGAACATGTCTGTTTGTAATGGTCTGGGTGTTTTCTATGTATGATATGTATGTATTTACGAAAAAAAAATGTATTTAAGTATATTTATCCGTTGTTTAGTACCCATAATACAGGCTTCACGCTTAACTTGGGGCTAGATGGCGCTGTGTGAATGTCAGTGGATATTTATTTAATTAAACTATTATAGTTGTATCTTAATGAATTTATTCTCAAAGTTAGCGATTTAAAAGAAATCTCAGTCTTCAAGGCCAGTAATATCTTTGACATAGTATTTCAGGTGATAGTTTTAACCATAAATAGGGTAAATAAAGAAACAATATATTTTTCTCAGTTTTATTATATGACATATATCAGATCAAAATATCTTATTTATTTATCGTGTAATGGCAGACACTTTCTTAAGTCTTCGGTACTATTTTGCTTCTGGAGTCTCAGCCCAGCCGCGTGGACGATTAAGGCCTAACACTATACGGGTAGGCTCGAGGCCCTGGGTGGGGAGGATTAAGTCTTTATGTCTTATTTACTTGAGCCTAAAATTTTTATTTAGAGATCAACATTTAAAATCTTATTTAGTCTTAACTGTTAAGTCCTAGGTTAGTACAAAGTATGTCAAAAGCGACCCTGATCTCTGGTATTAAGGTAAAAATTCAAACTCGCTTAAAACTAGCTTTGTTAATTAATTTTAACAATCTCAAATGTTCTATGCAATAATATCCCCAGATATGAAACCGCACGTTT
Organism: Leucinodes orbonalis; assembly: GCA_019425675.1. Taxonomy (NCBI): domain Eukaryota; kingdom Metazoa; phylum Arthropoda; class Insecta; order Lepidoptera; family Crambidae; genus Leucinodes; species Leucinodes orbonalis. Next base: position 121,151 of record PQWD01002117.1, on the reverse strand, counting down.
GCAGTTCCGCCCCCTTAAGTTAGCACAGACAATCCCACTTTCTCACTAAATGCATGCTAAAGTGCAAAGTAAACTTATGCATATGTCATGCACGCTCAGGTATTTATACATTCAGTTTGCCGTGTAGATTTCAGAACGAGCCGGTTGTTGGTTCTGAGATTGAACTTTTAAGTAGCTAAGGACTTATCTTTGTACAGAGATTTTTGTAGATTTGTAAGATAATGCAAATAAAACTGGCAACCCAATATGAAATGAACCGTTGCGACAGAATCTATTGAGTAAACCTTGAATGTTAAAAAACTTCGTTACTCCGTTTTACTAGGTGGTAGACTCGATACTGGATCATCTAGGTAGGTACCACCGCAGTGTCAGATATCATCCCGAGAAACAGGAGTGTTATGCACTTTTGTGTTTCGGAATGAGGGCACTGTAGTTAGTGAAATTACCTAACATCTGTTGTGTGGGTGACGGGCGCAGTGCGGCATTGATGGATAATAATAAGTGTCTATCAGTTGTTGGTCTCCTTTAATGCCGCTCTGTCATGGTCTGGCGTATCACTTACCATCAGGTGAACGTCCAGACCGTCCTGTACACTTATAACATTAAAAAACTTAGTGCAGATTGAAGACAACTGTTTCATCTAGGAGTAAAATAAAACAAGTAACTTGCATAGTTACTTTGAGATTTTATTTTTCATTATTTGTGTGTTATAGTCACATAGACTTATTGATATTATTTAACATACAAATATATAACCTATATACCTAACAATATAATGTATCAAACATAAATATCCACTGATATTCCCAGGGTAGTAAACAACGGATAAATATACTTATCCTGGTGCCACCGTTGTCACTGGGCGGAGGTGAGCACTTTCCATCAGATGTCTTTTTAAATATACTAAGAAAAAATTCTCACGACACTCTTGTTATATTGTTCTATTTAAAATGACAATGACTTCGCAATTTATCACACTAATAATCAGTCTCTATGAAAACATCAAGTCTAACAAGACGGTTAGACTATTTAAACGAGATGACGAGGCGTAACCAAAAAGAAACAGCGACGTCATAATTTCTATTGAACAATTCATTCCAATCTCTTTTATAATCTGGAGCTAATCGCATTCTTGAGCGTCGGTGGCTCAATGGTGTGTACTGTTGCCCTCCTATCAAGAGGGCTGAGGTTCAAATCCCGCCACGTACCAATGTATTTTCGAATTTTCTAAAATATATGTACGTTATCCGACGCTCTTACGGTGAAGGAATACATCGTGAGGAAACCTTCATGCACGCCTGCGAAGAGATTTGAAGGTTGAATGTGAAGTCGCCCAATCCGCACTAGGCCTGCATGGTCGACTAAGGCCTAATCACCCTATACGGATAGGCTCGTGCCCCTCGGTGGGGACGTTTAATGAGCTGATGATGATGAATCGCATTCTTACAAGTTTATCTATATTTATATTATATAGTTTGTAGTTTAACGACCCAATTTGTGTAAGGAGTGAGACGTAGGCTTCTACACCAGGGGTTTCAGGTTCGATCACCGGACAGTACAAAAAATTTCAAATTCAAAATATATTTAACTAAATAAATCTTTTACAGATACTTTTGAATTGTCAATTGTTATTAGTATTTTTTATGACTACCACTGTTTTCGAATCTGTTTGTATTGGTCTGGGTGTTTTCTATGTATAATATGTATTTACAAAAAAACGTATAGAAGACTTTCTATGTATAAGAGATTATATGTATAAAATGTTTTCACAAAAAACATAGAGGTGTTTATCCGTTGCTTAGATCCCATATAACAGGCTAATGCTTAGTTTGGGGCTAGGTGGTGTTGTGTGAATGTCAGTTGATATTTATGATTTATTTATATTGCAAGTTTTGGGAAAAGTTTACCTTAATATTAAAGGCGTAAAGGGGGGTTATAGTCATCTCTTAAAACAGTGTTACAATAATATTACTTCGTCTTTTGTTGTACAAAAATGCTGACGTATCATTATACTAATACTGTTGTAAGAGATTGCGGTAACCCCCCAGGGTATTTTTTTAACAGCAAATAAGATATGCCTAAATGTGTGTACTTTGTTTCGGTTAAAGACGTGATTCATAGTTTTACTACGCGAGTAGTTTCAACAGCTGTTGTAGTAATGTATGTGATTAAGACTAATTCGAAATGGTCCAACACAATGCCTCAACAATTAGACGTTTTCCGCGACGGACAATGAAGAATTGTTACGTAAATTAACTTTTGCATATTATTTACATTTGAAATGTAACACGAGTATGCAAATAAAGTGGGTAATGTTCTTTCTAGGGTATCGTAATGATGTAACGAGGCAAATTGCGTGAAATGATAGACGCATTTATCTTGTTATATTTAAGATGCAATTCTTATTCTATTGCATAATAATAAAATTGGAGCGTCTGTTTGTAATATTTAAAAAATTAATTTCATTCATATTAATTTATATATATATATATATATATATATATATATATATATATATATATATATATATATATATATATATATAAACGGTAGGTTCAACAAGGTAACAAAAACAATTTTAAAATTTTTGTCTGTCGGTCGGTTTGTCTTTTTGTTCCGGGTAATCTCTGAACGGTTAAACCGATTTGGACTGGACTAGCTGATGTTATAAGGAAAAACATAGGTTACTTTTATCTTAGAAAATACTTTTTATTTTAGGACAATATAGCAATGTTAGCACAATTAACCGGACCGGTTACATGCAAAAACTGAATAGCATACCGAATGATTAGATTTCTGACACAATACACTAAGGCCTCTATCCAGAAGCAGACGGCGATAGGTCGAAGTGGGCTAGTAAAAGAGTATTTCACAAAACATAATAAGCGCGTATGCAGCCGGTCGATACCAGCCCTCAGTCAACGCGCGCCCCACTTCACTGTAAAAATGACTGTTGCAGTAACTGAATGCAAATTGAATGCACAACTTGGAAGTGCTCTGAACAATCGTATCGGAGCCTCCGTTTGTAGACTTAACAACGAATAGAATAACAATATCACTTATGATTAGATTTTTTTATGTTATAAGTGTACAGGACGGTCTGGACGCTCACCTGATAGTAAGTGAAACGCCAGACCATGACAGAGCGGCATTAAAAGAGACCAACAACTGATAGACAGTTATTATCCTCCATCAATGCCGCACTGCGCCCGTCACCCGAGACAACAGATGTTAGGTCTCTTATACCCGGCAATTTCACTAGCTACAGTGCCCTCATCCCGAAACACAAAAGTGCATAACACTCCTGTTTCACGGGATGATATCTGGCACTGCGGTGGTACCTACCTAGAAGACTCAGTATCGAGTCTACCACCTAGTAAAAAGATAGAGATAGTAGAGAGATATATATAAGTTAAATGTTATTTAACGGTATTATTTTTTATGATAAAAAGTGTCCAGGATGGCTAGTACGCTCGACTCTCTCTCTCTTCAACCTATCGCAATCCACTGCTGGACATAGGTTTCCCCATTTTGCGCAAGATATGGTAAGTCATACGCCTGACCATAACAGAGCAGTTATTGAAGGAGACCAACATCTGATAGCAGTTATTATTCTCCATCAATGCAGCACTGCACCCGTTACCCGAAACAACAGATGTTAGGTCTCTTATATCCGGTAATTATGTGATAAACCCTATACGGGTAGGCTCGTGCCCCTCGGTGGGGACGTATAATGAGCTGATGATGATGATGTGATAAACAAAAATAAAAATCTGGTGAAGTAGTAGTGTGTGTAGTAAACGATCTACGAACTATCACTTCTGTACTTACAGAGGTACGTTATGTCTTGCGCATAGGTCTTTTTCCTATTGGCTGGTAAATTGGTTGATACTGCAGTCTATCGAGTAACACAAGTTCACATAATGACTGCTATAATATACGAGTCGTCTCAGCTCATTATACGTCCCCACTGCGGGACCATGTTTTCTTTTATGGGTCCATACCTCACTTTTTACCTACACATTTAAGTCAAGAGTTTGCACAAATACATTATGTAAACAAATATATAATCTTATTTAGAGCTGTCGAGAAATACTAAACTATTTATTCTAACAATACTATATTATTCATAAATAATGCTAATATTCATAATTAAAAAATCTACTGTTAAGTCAGATTAGGCCATTCAGCAAACGGTAGTTCAAATAATTCGCTCTATGCAACACACGTCGCCAGGAATTCCGTACTTGCAAACACAGTATGCACATGCACATAAAGGCTAGGCAAATTACGCGTAATAATATTTCAGAGCCGCGCAACTAGACCAAACATTTCAGCCGGGCGTTACACCTGAGACGCATAAATACCTGTTGACCCCACGTACTGACTTAATGCCCTGAAATATCACTGGGTTAAATTTTGGAACGTTTTATTTGGACGTTTGTATATGCCTGTATTGATCTAAAAAACACGTAAATGAGGAAGAGCAAGTGATTACATTAAACTGATTTAGTTAGTTTATTAAAACCAAGAATTAATTCCATCAAGCCAATGAATGAGTAATACAGGTACTAAACATTACGTAAACATATATTTTTTCGTAAAATTATTCAACGTATTTCATGACCTTTTAAATACGTTTATAGGTAACATTTACCTTTGTATTCAACAATCTGCGATAGGGATAACATAATGTCAGCATTTCTATTTGACATATCTTTAAATATCCGTACTGCAAATACCGCACGCGTGTCGTTTATAGACGAGTATATGAGTGCACTGTCACCAGAAATAGTGTACTGACATTTATCGAACTGTAAACAAGATGAAATGAGGCAGACCAACTGGCGCTGCTACAGATCTTATGAGCTCATTGTTTTAATTTAAGAATAAATTCTATCGCTATTCAGGTGGTGTGGTAAAAATGTCTACCTAGACGTTCTTAGCGTCCGTGACATGGGAACTTAATTTTTTACGAGAATAGCTCAAAAGCAGGATATACCATCTCATAATCATTGGCCTTAATCGAACCACTACAGTGGAAGTGCCTTCCCATACAGCATCAGAATCAGAAATCCGGAATTTCATCTTTATTTGTATGAAATCAACGATCCGGAGGGCAGCTAACCTGTAGGAAGTATCAATGCCGTATTGACCACCAGCTGCTAAAACTTCAATTTTCTTACTTATAACATAAATAAGTTAAGTCAGAGTATCCAGGAATAAAACTTTCTCCATATTTTTTCCTCTCTCCAACTTCTTGTCCACTGATATCCCAATCTCCCTCTTTCCTCATCCAGCCTTCACCAGCGACCTTACGTAAGTAGCTTGCTAAAACTCGCTCTCCATTCCAGAAGTTGTCTGCTCCAGGTTCTTCGATTAACGTGACCAGCATACAGACCCCTTCAACCATACTTAAATCATGTCTGTGATAGTAGGAAAAGGAATAACACTTAGGTACCGTAGACGGAAGAGTTAAAAATAATGACTGTTCGCACAAACTTTATCGCTGGAAAAATATCGAAAATAAATTTCTAAGGTTTTTTTTCTAACTATTTCTTTGGTCCTAAATTTGGATGTAAATAAAGCTACCACACCGTTTACTGAAATAAGTCGGGAACTAATAAACTTCTAGATTACTTTTCCTAATAATACAGACAATTAGATAATTTTTCGTGTCTAAACATACTGAAATCTGCAACACATCGAGAACAAAGATATCGGCGTCCGAGCAACTTTGAATGCTATCTCAGTAAATGAATATTCCGCTGCAAGTATAATAACTTGGACGTTTTATATGCTGATTAATATAGTTTGTCCGTTCGTCACGATTCAACATTCAGTGCTTGTTTTCACGTCAATTTATATTCATCGTCCTTGTCAGGTTTTTGTGCTAATGAAGGTGTTCATCGATTCCCGCATTGTATTTGTATATTAGTTTTATCCATTTAAATTGATCCATTCATAATATTGATAAATTAGAGATTTAGAGCGTCGGTGGCTCAATGGTGTGGACTGTCGCCTTCCTACCAGGAGGGCTGAGGTTCAAATCCCGACACGTACCAATGTGTTTTCGAATTTTGAAAAAATATATGTACGTTATCCGACGCTCTTACGGTGAAGGAAAACATCGTGAGGAAACCTTCATGCACGCCTGCGAAGAGATTCGAAGGTTGTGTATGAAGTCGTCCAATCCGCACTGGGCCCGCGTGGACGACTAAGGCCTAATCACCCTATACGGGTAGGCTCGTGCCCCTCGGTGGGGACGTTTAATGAGCTGATGATGATGAAATTGATCCATTAACCGATATATTGTGTCTCACTGCGGGCCTTTCTGCACGTCACATGCGGATTGGTAGATTTTAACGACGACATTCTTAGATTGTCGTTAAACGTCCTCCCTCCTTAGCCAGGAATCATCATTCTCTTCAAACAATAAGATGATATTGCCTGCAATATCTTAGTCAACATTCTTAACCACGCCCGGATCATGCTGCGATCTGAATTCAGCTTTCTAACGTTTAGTTAGTTAATGGAGGCAGTTGATTTCATTGTTAATTCGCTGATAAATTCCCATAATGACGACCAATTTGTGTGTATGGTTGAGACATCGACTCTTACACAAAGGGTTCCGGGTTCGATCACCGTGCAGTACAAAATTCGTGTTAATGAACATGTTTTTTTGTAATGGTCTTGGTGTTTTCTATATATAATAAGTATAGATTTATATTTCAAAAATATATAAGTGTTTATCAGTTGTTTAGTACCCTAACTACAAGCGCTTCGCTTAAAATGGGCTAGATGACGCTGTGAATTTCAGTGGATATTTATTTTGTTATTGACAAAACGAGCTGCCATCTTAGGTTAGAGGCACACACAGCGTATATTTAGTTACACACAAAATAGATTCATACTACAAAACGAAAACTGAAACCATCCTCTACAAAGGCAGTAACAATACAATTTCACCAGCACACATAGATATATTCTCAAACACCTCGGAATATAGTTTCCATTCATCGTCTCCAAGAGACAATACTCGAAAGCATTATAATGCTAAACCGTATTACAGTACCATTTGGGACGTCCCACTTCGCGGACGTAAGCAAACGTAATTAAGTTGCATCTGGACACTGGGGGCCCTTGTAATTTTCTACTTGACGGGTTAACCGGCGCTACTTAATGAGATAAAGCTGAACGACGGTCCGACATGTGGTGTTTTGTGGTAATATAATAATTTAGTGCTTTGAGCGAGGAAATCCCATTTGTAGGCTTGTAAGTAATCGGTTGAGTTAGGTCGCGCAATTAGAGATAGGTCGGCTTTTGTTTTGGTATTGTGATTACTATGATATCTTTTAACGAATATCGCTGCTCATCTACCATATTTAATGGTGACGTGAAGAAGATGACCTTTCTGTCTAATCTATATATATATATATATATATATATATATATAATATAATATTATTATATATTATTATATATATATATAATATATAATATAGATTACAGAAAGGTCTACGATATAATATATTTTAAATAAATACAGCCTCTTAGTCTTCTAAGTTTAAAACGAGAAGGCTGTAAACGGGGAGAATCAATTTTCTCATAACAGATGAAATTTTAGCAAAATTCAAATAGTACCCAAATTGCAAATATTTACCCTCTATGTGCAAATCATTCAATTCTCTTTCTCTCTGTCTTTCGATTTCTTTTACCTACTAATAACAGGAGTAACATTTGATCATACTGAAAACCAGGCCAGCCTGGCTTAAGCTGACTTATTATATTTAGTCTAGTCGTAGTAGCACACCACATGCATTATGTCAATAATATATTGTATGTAGATTTTAGTTACTTATACGATGTTAAGTTTAATTAAATAAATGTTATTTTTAATTTTTCATATTTCTCGAGACGGCCGGACGGACAGGGGTTTTGTCACAGCGGTGGATACCTACATAATAAACGGCTCAATATCGAGCTAACAATAAAACGTTTAGTAGTACTTAGGATATTTATCTGTACAACTAACTTTGGCTGTAGCTGAAAATCAGCGGTTTGCCAATGGTAAACCTATCGCTGAGCTCTGGCCTTTTTATATCGCCGCGACGCACACATCAGAACGTCAATGTATATTGAATTGTTTTGTGTTGGTGATATAAAAATAAAAAATAAATACACATAATTGTAATATTCAAATGTCACAAGTGAATCAGTAAGGTTGAACACCGCTCTTTATAACTTACTTATCGCCAATGAAGGGAATTTTAAACACATTTCAGAACGACTGAGTGCCTACAAGTGACACTTGTTATTGCTCGATTCTCAAGCACCTCGACTTGGAGTATTCACCAACTCCACGGTCACGAAAAACTCATCTGTATCCGACTGGCTGCGGAAATTATAGACGAGTGATATATCGAGTCACGTGGTATAATGTGTGATATATTACAGCACTGAGCCGTTACACGTATTTCAAATGATATTGTGTGGTATTTTGTAAGCATTTCCGGATATTATTTGAATAGATGCTGAAGTGCTAGGTACTGTGTCAGGTCCCGGAATGTTCTGCGTTTCTGCGTTCGAGATTTATAACCACTAGGTTGAGAAATTTACTACAATTACGTAAAATCTTATGGAGCTTGTGCCTTCAGCTTTTCATTATTTTTTTCTAGTCAACCTGACCACAATCCCCTAATTATCTAAAAAGAAAGACGAATCCCACCAAAAACATTCTGTAAAAAATCTAGCCAAGTCTCGATGGAGCTGCTTGATTATCTCTAAAAAGTAATGAAATCAAGACAAAGACGTGCCAAGTCTAAGGTTCCTTACTGCAATTAATTAATTATTATGGTTGATGTTGTGTGACTTGGCCGTTAATGGGAAGTACTAGTTCTATTTTGATGATCATGAGTGAGTGAGTGAGTGAGTGTCTGTCGAAAATGCGAAACTTTGCTTTCGCTTAACGTCGGAACTAAATGACCTACAGACTTGAAATTTTGGATTTAAAGTAAGTTATTATATTTTACTAGATGACGAAAATTTCAGAGCTCTGGTATTATCCAAAGGTTCTCAAATCGGGGCCTGAAAATGCGGCGAAATGGATCCTGTAAAGGATGGTACGGCAGTGTTTGCTTCGCGCTCGACTTGGCGGGGGCACTGCCGTGCCCCCAGATCCGTGCCGAAGTTAAATGTTCGGTCTCGGATAAAATTAAAGAATAACACCAACCAATCCGCATTAGATCTGCGTGTGGGTAACAACCACAGATTTCCCAATACAAGAGATGGGGCAAGCCGCGTTTAAAGTGCGACAAATGTAAGCTCAACGAGCATACACAGGCTGCCAGTTTACGCTCTGTGAGACGAGCCAAGACACGAATATTAGAAGAAATTACCGTTTTTTTTCCAAAATGCCATCCTGTGCAATTGTAACATGCCATCATCGCAATGAATCAAGAAATTTACCAAGAAATATAATAACTTTTCACAGGTAAGAACCGAAAAGAAATTGCGACACTGGGACTGCCTATAAACTTGGCGGCTTGTCCAGTCTAACTGTATATTCGGATGTCTGTGGTAACAACACACAGACAGACAGCTGCTCTCATTGATGTCTTTTAGACAAATATTTTTTGTATACTGATTTTTGGTGTTTTAAACTAAACTTGTAATTGAATTGTTCACTTAACTATGATTCATAATTTCTGGATTATTATCCTTTTGTTAACTTCGGTTTTCACACATTTTCACAACACAGGCCATGCTCTTTTTTTCTCATAACTATAGTTCTGTTGACACATGAGCGCTAAATGTTTAATATTTTGTGGTTTTTCATATAAAATTGGCCGAATATTTAAACACTTGTTGTAGCAGACTTCGTCCATATAACTTTTTGTGGGGAAGTATGTCTGTGTCAGCGGGCCGTTAGAGGTTGATTAAGATGATATTTTGCAAAGTTTTTGTTTCTATTATTTACAAGCCTTAAATAACTACCCAAATCTGAGTCACCTAACAATTTTGGTTTGCTTGTAAACTACCTACACGTTCACGAGAAGAGTCTTCCCCACTTATTATCCGGTCCATACAAAGTTTATAATGAAATCGGCACCATCGGAATAACCATCGCGCCGACACTCAGCTATTCAAATTACCAATCTCCTCGCAAAAAGCGATTGCAGGATATAATTGGCGGACCGGTTCAAAACTATGGAGGGCTCTAATTGTGTCCGCGCGATGAATATGCATGAACAATATCGAGCGGCCACTAACGAATATCGGGCTCTGCTCTGTTATGGACATGGCTATGAGGGTGCTTTCTTTGGAACATAGGTAACACGCGTGTTCGAGGCCCCAGTTTCGCTAATTTTTAAATGCGCTAATTCTATCTTGATTGTGTCTCATAAACGGTTGCTCAGTGGTGTGTACTGCTGCCTTCCGACTGGGATTGACCAATGGCTTTTCAAATTATTCGAATTATCGAATTATATGTAAGTTATCCGACGCTCTAACGGTGAAGGAAAACATCGTGAAGAAACCTGCGCACGACTGTGAAGAGATTCAAAGGTACGTGAAGTCAATCAAGAAAAAGTCAAGTAAATAATGTGACGTTTATACCGTGTGATATTTTTTGGATCATATTACTTTGTGATTGTGCACCTAGTTAGTTATTTGTTCATCTAAGCATATTAATCATAAATATTGAACGACACTGGCGACTCAACTCACACAAGAGCAAAGGCTCAAATATTGGTCTAAAAAATTGGGGTTAGGCTTTAGTCAAACTATTCGACGAGTCGCATTTTTTTTGTTACTGCGCTGGGCTGGCTTCATTTTTTTTATCTATACATGCATTTTTCTATTTACCCTGTGTTGTGTATTTTTATTCAGTTGTTTGGTTTTTGTTTTACGTACATTGTTCTTTGCGTGTCTCACAAATAATATGTTTATTTGTGGGGTTACCGCCATCTCTTAAAACAGTTTTAAAATAATATTACTTCGTCTTTTCTGGTACAAACATGCTGACGTATCATTATAACAATACTGTTTTAAAATTAAAATTTTAATCAATAATAAACCCCCCTGTTTATTGTTGATTAAAATTTTAATCGTATTTAGTTAGTTGAGTGGCCTGATTATTAAATACTTGTTTTGACCAAAACTGATACTATAAGCCAAAGGTTAGAGAGTTCAAGTCGAAGTACATAATATAGAAGACGTCTAATATTACTTTCAAAGCAACTAGGATAGAAGCCGGTTCCCGAGGAATTTAATCAATCCACCTGCTCCAAAATGGAAGTTTCTGTATTCAAAATAACTTCATACCTTTGATGGGCTAACTTTGCTATAGATCTGTAATCAATCATTCGGCGTCAAGTCTTTGTGAGTAATTATCTTTATCATGTTTATGGCAAATATTCCTGTGATTTCAGTTTATAATTTGTTTTAATTGGTTAAGTTTTTAAACCAGTCCAATATACTGATGAACATTGTTAGATCGCCGTTGCAAACTGTATGAGGACAAATAAACATCCACTGACATTCACACAGCGCCATCTAGCCCAAAACTAAGCATTAGCCCGTAATATGGGTTCATATGGGTTATTTTTGTAAATACATATTATACATAGAAAACACCCAGACCGATACAAACAGACATGTTCATGCGTACAAATGTTTGTACTGCCCGGGATCGAACCTGGAACCCTTGGTGTAATAGCCGACGTATAACCATTACTTACACCAAATGGGTCTTATATACTTCAGAAATGCCTTTACCTTATGGATTATGATTTGAATTCTTTTATGGTCCATAAAAGAATTAAGTTGCTAGACATAATTTTACATGTTTAAATGCATATTTGTTGAAATTAGGCCTCTTTTACACTTGTGCTGTGGTTCTTTCCTTGTTATTTAGTGTATATATTACGCGTAATGCTAGAAGGTGGAGTAAACCTAGGTTTACCCGGGTTGACTTAGTATTACCCAGCTAGAGTTGGGTAGACCTAGGTGAGCATGGGTAAACTCCAAATTAATATATATTTACTTAATATTCGGACTTTACCCAAGAAACTTGGGTAATACTAAGTCAACCTGGGTAAACCTAGGTTTTCTCCAACTTCTAGCATTACCGGTACAAATACATAACATTTGCAACAAATCACTAGGTAAACCAGGAGAGCGTCGGTGGCTCAATGGTGTGGACTGTCGCCCGCCTACCAGGAGGGCTGAGCTTCAAATCCTGCCACGTACCAATGTGTTTTCAAATTTTCGAAATTATATGTACATTATCCGATGCTCTTACGGTGAAGGAAAACATCGTGAGGAAACCTTCATGCGCCTGCGAAGTGTTGCGGTTGTTTGAAGTCGTCCAATCCGCACTGGGCCCGCGTGGACGACTAAGGCCTAAGCACTCTATACGGGTAGGCTCGAGCCCCTCGGTGGAGACGTTTAATGAGCTAATGATGATGATGACTAGGTAAACTATATCCTTGATTCTTGCATCTACTACAGTTTTTCACGTGTCGTCAGTAAAGAGTATTTTCTTAGACTTAACATCTTTTTAATGCAGAATCTGCAACTTATCAATTTCCATCGCAAATCTTTTATAATACCGATTATTTGTGAAGTGAAACAAAGCGAAAACACAAATCGCTATAATGGTCGAATGGACATCAACAATGATACTAATCCCAAGCCAAAATGCAAATTACTAAGTATAATTACTGTTTGATTAACTAATTAACTGATTTTATGAGCCCTGAAGCGTCCAATGTTACGTTTACATTTAGTAACCCAATTAAATGTATATTTTACTAATAATATAAATGTGAAAACTTTGGATGTTGCGCACGGCATAATCACGTAGGCTTAATGTTTTCGGATTTAAAGCATATAGTTCATTAATAATATTAAAATTGTGTTTGGGTATCAATATAATACTGTTCACTGCATATTTTTCTCACAATGAAACATATCTTCTGGTATTACAAACTACTCCTATTCAACCTATCGCAGTCTACTGCTGGACATAGGCCTCCCCCATTTTGCGCCAGATATCCCGGTCCTCCGCTTTTCTCATCCAGCCTCCACCTTTTGCAAGTCGTCGGTCCATCAGGCTGGATGGCGTCCTACGCTACGCTTGCCGAGACGCGGTCTCCACTCCAGAACTCGTCTGCTCCAACGGCCATCGGATCTGCGACATACGTGACCAGCCCACTGCTACTTCAACTTGCTGATCCGGCGGGCTATGTCGGTAACTTTAGTTCTCTTACGGATTAAATCATTTCTGATCCTATCCCTAAGTAAGACCCCGAGCGTAGCTCGCTCCATTGCGCGTTGAGTGACTTTGAACTTGTTTACCAATCCCGCAGTAAGTCAGTCATTACAAACTACTCGTAACAGGTTAATTAACACGATGCAACAAAAAAAATAATTACATTTTGGCGTTTCAACTGTGATACATGTTCTGGGGGTTTCCACCGGCTCTTAAAACATTATTATGAACAATAATATTACTTCGCCTTTTCTGCTACTCAAATACTAAGCTAAAAAAACAGAAGATAAAAATAACTTATATATCATTAACATTATAGTCATCATCATCATCATCAGCTGATAAAACGTCCCCACCGAGCGGCACGAGCCTACCCGTAAATGTGTTTAGGCGTTAGTCGTCCACGCGGGCCTAGTGCGGATTGGCCGAATTCACGCAAAACCTTTGAATCTCTTCGCAGGCGGCGCCGGCTTTCTCATGATGTTTTCCTTTACCGTAAGTGCGTCTGATAACGTACGTATAAATTCCAAAATTCGAAAACCCATTGGTACGTGACGGGATTTGAACCTCAGCCCTTCCGGTAGGAGGGCAACAGTCCACACCATTGAGCCACGGACACTCTCCATTGAGCCATGGACACTCTATCATTATAGTAATACTGTTTTAAAAGGGGGGTAAAACCCCCTGGTCTCAAGCGAACTTGTTTAGTTTGATTGTGACCAGAGGCTTTTATTTTGTCGTTCTTGTTGTTGTTTTTTTCGTCAAACAGTCGGTTTACCCGATGGAATATAGACACTCCTTCTGGTCTTTGAATACACGAAGAGTACACTTCTTGTTTTAAATTTATATCTGTCCACACAAGAGGTTCCGCCACAATAACAATGATGGTGCGGCATATAGCGTCACAGCAGCTGATACTGAGGCGGGACCTTTTGCTATTAATTAAAAAATATCCACTGACAGTCACACAGCGCCATCTAGCCCCAAGTTAAACGTGAAGCCTGTATTATGGGTACTAAACAACGGATAAACATACATATATATTTTTTGTAATACATACATATTATACATAGAAACACCCAGACCATTACAAACAGACATGTTCATGCACACAAATGTTTGTACTGCCCGGGGATCGAACTCGGAAACCTTGGTGTAGCAGCCGACGTCTAAACCGCTACACCAAATAGGTCGTCAAAATTTATGTTCAATTTTTTTTTTATATCACTTGTTACGTTCTCTGTTTTTATTCAATTGCGTTATCGTGCAATTGTAATTAATACATTTCTGTATTTGTGCGTATTCTTGCGAACGTTCAATAAAAGGTTTTTCTTTCTTTCTTCTTTTCTTTGAAACGTGTAACGGTAAAATGGGAAAGAGGCAGGGAGGTTTTCTTTTGTGGAAGGCCATGATGCTACTCTGGTTGAGCCAGTTCTTTCCGTGCGTGATCGTGATAATTCGGCTGACTTTATGCCCATAAAGATGCAGGACCTCTTATATCTCTTTGATTAGTATTTAATAACTATTGGCCTAAAGTTTACATATTACAGAAAGACACAAATTTATAAAGGTACATTATCATCAGCTTCTTAAACGTCCCCGCTGAGGGGCACGAGCCTACCCGATAGGGGTGTATAGGCTTTAGTCGTCTACGCGAGCCTTCCACGAATTGACTAACATCAGGCACAACCTTTCAATCTCTTCACAATAATCTTCTCACAATGATATCCTTTACCGTAAGAGCGACGGATAAACGTACATATTCCGAAAATATATAATATAATGGCGGGGTTTGAACCTGCACCCTCCAGATCGGAAGACAGTCCACACCAATAAGCCACCGACTTATGAAGATTATTTAAAGATAAGTAGTTACCCTAACTTACTATTCAACTAACAAGATATCCATAATACGGTTTGGTTAAATATCCTTAAATTTCCGAGCTAACAGCTGTCAACATCTCCAAAACCAAATTCTATTTTTGCGCCGGCTCCCCCATCAAAACTGTCCTAAATACAGAATTGCACTCAGCGACGCGCATATTTAAAGATCGGGATTCCTTGGCAGTGAGCCAAAGATCATCGTGACAAAATTAAACTTTGAACTAGCGCCATCTAAAAAATAATAATAAAATCCATAGACCAACGACATTGATCACGTAAGATTCAAAGAGAAAATGTCTTAATTTAGTTCATCATTAGCTAGGAACGTTCCTCTGCAGGGCTGGCCTTTCCGCACAGCCTTGGGACTATTGGTCTTTAACCCAACTCGCAGGCTTAATGCGGATTAGTTACCTGTAATGCAATTTGAAAATGCAACATCTTTTATAATTGTTATAGTTCCAAAAAAAAATATAATCGAATAAAATATACGTCGCGAGTGTTCATTTCCTTAGCAGATAGTAATTTAGGACAGTTTTACGACCGGTTTTGTTTTAAAATCTGTTTTAATAGCTACTTCGGGTGTTGAAAGACTTACTATTGTTTCTAATTGGTTGAAACTCGATTCAAAAGGTTGATAAAATAATACACATAACTAGAAACTGGTATCTATAGATTGAGTCTTTTATAAAAGAGTATTTTAAAAATATACGCAGCGACTACAAGCTAACTCTACATGCCGTTAATGTGGAACGTTATTGTTTTTTCAATGTATTGCAAACTAGAACAAATTTAAACTAAAATATTTAATTTCTACACAAAATTACAAATCTTTTTACCTATAGAATCCTTTTTTGCAATTTCAATCATTACAAGTACCTACATACGGTTATTCTTTACAATAATAAATTATTATTTGAAAATATTAAAAAATATGCAACTCAAATACTAAGCTAAATTTAAAACAGAAAATGGTTATCACTACAAAGTATAACACAAAGTCACTTTCTCTGTCCCTATATCCCTATGTATGCTTAAACCTTTAAAACTACGCCAATGATATTCTGTATATAAAGGTAGATACGCCACTCGTGCCTCAAAAACGTACCGCCTAAGAGAATACAGCTGTAGGCTCTTTGTTTACGTATGTACGCTCATTCGAAATATGGGTATGTGTGCTGTCGCTGCATTTGAACATTTTTTTCAATTGTTTTGTAATCTATACTTTTAAATCTTTGAAACTACGCCAATGATAATCTGTATATAAAAAGGTAGACACGCCACTCGTGCCTCAAAAACGAACCGTCTAAGAGAATACAGCTGTATACAAAGCATACCTAGGATAATTCATAAAACTGTTGCAGTACAGCAACAGTAGTCTTCAAATGACATGGAATGCAGCTGTTACGAAAGTCTAAATATTACTTTGCAAAATCTAGTAGTCCACTAACAGTATATCCTAGCCCAAAGCAATCGATTTCCTCATTAATTCGACGAGAACAACCAATACGAAAGTAGCTTAATATTTAAAAGGCATAATATTACAAACGGGCGACAGACAGGTGTAACTTTTAAATAAATATAGTTGCGGAAAGTTCATAGACCTCTTTGATTGAGCCAATATTAACAAACGCCAATTTGTCAACTACGCTAAAACCGTGTTTAGGTTATCTTCTTTATGTTACAATGTGTACAGGACGGTCAGGACGCTCGCCTTGTGGTAAGTGATTCGTTTGACCATGATAGACGGAATTGAAGGAGACCACCAAATGATAGTTATTGTTCTCCATCCATGCCGCGCACCCGTCATGTTAGGTCTCTTATACCCGGTAATAACACTAGCTACAGTGCCCTCATCCCGAAACACAAAAGTGCATAACTTCTATTTACTTTAATTTATTGTTGTAGTTGTTACCACTGTATAATAGCCAGTTTGATTTTTATTTTTAGTACATTATAAATTATATGTAAAACATTTCATATTCTAAGAAAAATGATTTTATTTTACTCCTTCATCCAACATTTTATAATTGCGAAACTAAAAAACCTGCTGATAGAAAAAAAACATTAGATAGCTAGGATTCAAAATATTATCTTTGCATCAAAACAAAAGCGAGCTGAGGGAGTGGAAAAACCTCTTGAAATCCCGACGTATTTCCAATTACGAACTCTTCAAAAACACCCAAACTGTCACTGTCAGATGTCCACGTCAAAACTTGAAGTGTGTACGTTACAGCATCCTACCAGCAAGCGTCCACGTCGGTAACATTCTATATGCGTCTATCTGGCACCCCGCCAGTTGCTACTTACCTAAACGCCTCTTTTAGTTTTAAAATATTCATAGTGTCGTTGACTTATTGTTTGATATATTAAGGTCGTTTTCTGTTTTTAGGGTTCCGTACCTCAAAAGGAAAAAAACGGAACCCTTATAGGATCACTTTGTTGTCCGTCTGTCCGTCCGTCCGTCCGTCTGTCAAGACCCTTTTTCTCAGGAACGCGTAGAGGTATGAAGCTGAAATTTATATCAATTACTCAGGTCTATTGTCCCTTGAAGCTGTGAAAAAATCAAACTTTTAAGCCAACGCAATCAAAAGATACAGCCGTTTATGCCGCAAATTTTCGACACTTGCAAGGGAATCAAAACCTACAGGGTGCTTCCCGTGAACTCAGAATCTTGAAATTTGGTACGAAGCAACGTCTTATAGCATAGATAAAAGAAAAATTACGAAAACCATAAATTTTTAGTTACATCACATAATATATATTTTTTTAATAATTTTAAACTTACTACCCATTTCGTCATAAACGCGTAGAGGTATTAAATTGAAATTCTATAATACCTTTAAGCTGTAACAAAATCAAACTTCTATGTCAACGCAATCAAAAGAAACAGCAATTTAAGCTGCATATTTTGAAACTCGCAAGTACTCGCAAGGGAATCAAAACTTAAAGGGTACTTCCAGTCGACCTAGAATCTTGAAATTTGGCATGAAGCAACGTTTTATAGCACACATAAAGGAAAAATTCTTAAATCTTAAATTTTTAGTTACATTACAAAATATATATTTATTTTTTAATAAATATAAACTTATTACTTTTTTCCTCATGAACGCGTAGAGCTATAAAGTTATACCATAGTTATGACTCGATTGTGTCGTAATGAACAAACTTTGTAAACCTTGCAGGTTTGTACGGAACCCTCGGTGCGCGAGTCCGACTCGCACTTGGCCGGTTTTTTCTTTGTATCCGCATCGGCTAGCTAGATTACGTATCATTATTTTGTGTATTTCATTAAAAGGATGATTAAAAGTGAAAGGATATTTCTTATTTTTAAAATTACGCAAATGAATAAAATTACAATATTTACGATATCGCAGTGTTAATCGCAATATAGGCATCATAAGTTCCTATGTACCTTGATAGAAAATATATTACCAATCAACGAATGGCTTATAAAAAAACTCATCCGAGAAGCCATTACATATAAACATCATGTATTTTTCACACAGGGTTACACAAAAATCAAAATTTTCCTTGCTTATCAAAGGTTTCCAGTACTTGCTCGCACTAAATCGTAAAAAAGTTAAGTCTATGCTTACAAATTGAAGTGCACTACGAATTTATATGTGCCACAATAAAAAGTATCCCCAATATACACTGAAAAACTACAAAACTAATGTAACGTAACAGCAATAAACTTCAACAGAAATCCCTTTAATTGTTATAAAATAAACCATAATTTTGCGAAGAACAATGAACTACGTTAGGATGTAAGCCAAATGGTTACACTTTATTTGGTCGGATTATGCACCGAACGGCAGTTCCCTTATCTGGAACATTAAAATAGTTTATTGACACTTAGGTCGGGCCAGTGTATAATATCGGTACATTACACACGTGGGGTATTTTGTATTCGAAGGGCGGGAAGCAATTATAAAGGCAATATTCTTAGTTGAGTCACACCCAGTACTAGATTGAACTTGATGTCCCGTTTTGTGATATTTCCTCAATTAATATTTCATGAGCAGGCAAACAAGAGCGTCTGTTGCCTTCCGATTGAGAGGCCGCAGGTTTTAATCCCACCACGTACAAATGGCTTTTCAAATTTTCGAAATTATATGTACGTTATTCGATGCTCTTACGGTGAAGGAGGAAGCCTGCGTACGCCTACGAAAAGATTGAAAGGTTGTGCTCAGTGGGGACGTTTTATGAGCTAATCATATTATAGTTGTGTCGAACTCAGTACTAGATCGAGCTCAGTTTTCCGTTTCGTTACCATTTACTTATTGCTTTCTTAACTATTATTTCATGGGTAGGCAAACACGCAGACGAATCACCTGATGGTAAGGGAAACCGTTCTCTATGGCCAATATTTTTAAAGAGTGACGCTGCCCTTCTAACGAAGACTGCAATAAGTCGGGTTATTGGGCAAATTGAATTATGACCTTTGTATTTTTTTATGTCATAATGTATAAAATGAATGAAATGTTTTGAAAAGGTCTTAATTCAATGTGCCCAAAAACCCAACTTATTGCACTCTTCGCCAGAATAAAATACGAGTGCATTGATAACCTTATACAAAAAGGAAATCCAAAGACGTCTTTTTTACGGCGGTTTACTGTATGGCCGTCAGGGGCCTGTTTCCCTTAGGTGGCAGGTGTACGTTGCACACGGGCGCCGCGGTCCTAAGGGCGCCGAGCGCCGTTCGCATTATGAGTTCCTCCGAGGACCGCGCGCTTGCTAGGGACGCTAGGGTAATGTTTTCACACGGGCACCACATGACCTAGAGACGGCCCTGATGGCTGTGGTACCACTTCGGACTCTGGTCATGCGGTCAAAATGAAATTATGTTAGTAAACATTTTAATCGTAACAATTCAGTTAAGTTTAATGTTCGATTTGTAAAACTGCTTCCTTGTGAGCTGTGCTTGTCGTGGCAGTTTGTGATTAAGGATTCTATATTTGTTTGTATATCTTTACAATGTAACTATATGTATTGAGTGTTTGTCTTGTAAACTGTCATTAAATAAATAAATAAAATCCATTACAATCCGGCGAGTAACGTTTATTGTACAAACTGTTAAATACAAAATGTAAAATATAGAATATGCTACGTGGTAAAATCGCTACTAGGAAGGCACCACCGCATTACCAGATATTGTCTCGTGAGTTCATTTCAATTCGTCAATTATAATCATTTGATCTACGTAAGCCAAATCCTAAAACAAAGGTGCTGAAAAATTCGCTATTTGGCTTATTGTCAATAGTTCGTCAAATAAAAACCATAAAACTGTTTCTTCCTTTTCAAGTCATGTGCCACGACGTAAATACGTAATGTCGTGTCTCATACACGTCATGTAGTTAAATGAACTTGAGTAATGACAATTACTGTTGTCTTTTTATTTTTGAGACAAGTAAACATATAATTTGTGCCAGTTTACCTGCTAACAAGAAAATATAGTATTATATAGTAGATAAACGGTAATTTTGCAAAATCAATTATTACTATTTTGATGCGCCTTTCAATTAGTACATTGCATTCAATTGCAGCATAGAGTCAGGGTATGCTACGCCTATGTGGACTGTTGCCTTCGGATCTGGAGGGTGCAAATTCAAATCCCTCCACGTCGCAATGTATTTTCGAATTTCTGGAATTAATTACGTTTGTTCGACGCTCTAACGGTGAAAGAAAATATCGTATGAAAACCTGCGCACGCCTACAAAGAGGTTCTAATGTAATGAATCCGCACTGAACTCGCGTGGACGATTAATGCCTATACACACTTTACGGGTATGCTCGTGCTCCTCAATGGGGACATATCATGAGTTAATGATGATAATGATAGTGCTTCAAATTTCTTAAATTTTAACAATAAAGAAGCAGAAGGCTCGTTATCATGATTAATATTTAGTTGTTTTAGCAAAAGCCAAGTCGTATACTAAGTGCAGAAAAAATAACAATCCCTCATTCCCACTATGTATTTATATGATAAAATATTTCACTCTCAGTCGAAGAGCACAAGATTTCCCGTACAAAATACGCAATCTCTATTGACAACGTATGTATGACAAAATCGTCGGTGCACCCAATACGATATATCCACCCAATTTGGCTTGGGGCCAGAATTACAGAAATCAGGTCGGCAGCGACACTTTCTGATGCCGAAATAAACCAAAAGTTCATGGTGTGTTTACCGGCTATAACAAGATATAGTGTGGAAACTATATACTACTACTTTCACCAGTTTAAATTAAAGATTAAAAAAACCCTCATGAAAAAAGGTTACTATACAATAGAAGAATATTTATCGGATAAAGATGTGTGGTCTTGCACTTAGTGTTCCAGTTACAAAATCTTTGTAATAAATTATTGTAAAGCTATTTGTAGGTAAATGACAAAACTGTAACCACTTATATAAAAAGATTAAAAGAGTAACTCGAGTTTCTTGCCGGCTCTTCTCGAAGATCCTACTTATTCCGAACCGGTGGTAGAGTCACAAAAAATATGATAATAATAACAATTGACGATTCAAAAGTATCTGTAACAGATTTATTTGAATAAAGATTTTTCTTTCTTTCTTTCTTTCTTTCATATAAAACAACAATTATAGCGCAAGCCCCTAATATTGGTATTAAATAAAGGAGATACATACGTATACATTTTTTTGTAAACACATCTTCGATAAACAATAAACTAACTGCAAAATCATGAAGAAATATCAACCAAAAACTTGACACATTCGCTGATTAACGTGTCATTAAAAGAGTACAATCACGAGCATACTTCTATGTCACTATGACATGAAGCGAGCGACGTGACTATGAATGAAAATTCAGCCCAACTGACGTGATGGGCAGAATTTTTCCGCGGACACGTTTTGAGTGAGATTATGCATTTAGTTAGTTTATTATATGTAGAAACACCCAGACCATTACAAACAGTCATGTTCATGCACACACATGTTTGAAGGTAGATACGCCATTCGTGCCTCAAGAACGACCGCCAAATAAATATCCACTGACATTCACACAGCGCCATCTAGCCCCAAGTTAAGCGTGAAGCCTGTATTATTGGGTACTAAACAAGGGATAAACATACTAAGATACAGTTTTTTTAAATACATACATATTATACATACAAAACACCCAAAGAGAGTATAGTTTGTACTCTTTTGCTTAGGTCGATGTACGCTCACTCGAAATATGTGTATGTGTGCTGTCACTGCATTCGGAACACTTTTTCAATTGTTTTGTGAGCATATCACGAATCTATACTTTTTTACACGATTGACTGCCCACGGAACCTTTGGTGTAGCAGTCGATGTCTCAACAATTACACCAAATGGGCCGACATTTTTCAACAGACTGTACAGCAGACCGATCGCGTTATTTTAAAGCGAAACGTTTCGCTTATACGAGTAATATGGGTGTAGTTACGATATTAGGTCCGCAAACACATTTAATAACTTAGTAATGGAATTTCATGAACTTGATTTATTTTGCACCAATCCGAATTTGTTAAAAACAAAACTCGTGAGCAAATGGTTCGACATGCATGACCCCTTAGCTGTATATTATTATTAGATTATCTTGTTTTTTTTTGTATACTTTAAGTTGTATTTTTCTGTTACCTCTATTTCTATCTTTCTCTATTTCTGCATAGCTACTGCCTGATTCCGTAAACATTCGTGATATTTATATGTGAAAACTGTATTAATAATATTAAGAATTAATTAAAAATTAATAGTATTAAGAAATTTACCTTTGTTATTTATATGGAATTTGTTTTATACTGTAAGTTTTCCAAATACAATAAAATAAAAATGAATAAATAAATAAATCCTTCCAATCCTGTAATAGTTAACATTTTCGATATTGCCATAACGTTAAGTTTCAATCTCGCCTAAACTAGCTGTCAAATGATTAGCGCGATACGAAATTGACCAAAAAGTTGTATTTCGGCCCAAGTATAGTTACGTTATTGCTGTCAAAATTTCGGGCGATAGGCCTCGTGTACTGACTGCGATAGGCAATAATTTTTTGTGTCATAAAGTGTACGAGAGAGTCAATTTGCTCACCTGGTTAAGGTTAAGTGATACGCCTGACCATGACAGACAAAGTTTAGGTTGAAATTAATAACAAGAAAGAAAGAAAGACTTTTCATTACCTACTTTCCGCCAACTAAGCCCTGCGCCCGTCACTCGAAACAACAGATGTTAGATCTTTCATACTCGGTTAGCTACAATGCCCTCATCCCGAAACACACAAGTGCAAATCCTTTTTCAGGGGACGATATCTGACGCTGTGGTGGTGCCAACATAGTCGACTCAGTATCGAGTCTACCACCTTCTGAATAGTGGGTGGGAACGTTAAATGAGCTGATGATGATGATGATTCACGTATTAGCGCCTGCAAAGAGAAGGCCCGGGAAGGCCACTACGGCCTAAGGGTAGGCTCGTGTCCGTCGGTGGGGACTTTTAATGATGGTTATTTACATATTAATACTTACGGGAGTCGACGATCTCCAAACTCGATTGTATCAAAGTCTGCAACACTACCAACACTAGCACTACACACACACATAGATCTCTGGCCATGATCACACCTCCTTGATCCTTTCGTCCGACAGATCACCGAGTCATCGTGACACGGACACATTGGCGTTGTTTCCCACCACACTTATGTCCTTCTTTTAATTTTTTATATTACAATTTCGTTATGCATAGTTCTCTAATAAATTGACAGCATGCCAAACTATTTTTTATAACTGTATCTTTGGTTTCCTTGGCCTCGTGGAAGCAGCGATCTGGAAAAAGATAATCAAACGTCATTATTGGATCAAAAGTAAATAGAGGTGCGCGTAAATAGTTTTACGTAAACAATTTTAAATAAACATTATCTTTATAAATAGTAACGTACTGATTTCAAGAAAAGATAAAATTTAATTTATAACTTGTTGCTGTCGAATTCTGCTACACTACAACTTTACATAAATAGATCGCATGATATTATTTGATCAGAAATATAAACGAGTAGCCTGTTACGAGTTAGAGTTAGTAACGAGCATTATACTAAACTTATTTTTATCTACGCAAACAACTAACTTTTGCAGTCGCTAATTACGTTACAGCCTATAACATCCCACTACACGGCATAGGTCTTACCACACAGCAGAGCTATGGCGGAAATTGGACTATCACCTACCACTTCGGCTTATGAGTTAATACTCAGATATTAGGCCATACTAAGATAGTATCCGAGACCAACCGCTTTACATACTGATTACTTCAGAATGGAATAGAAGTAACTCTTTAAATTATCGCAATCTATTGCTAGACATAGGAAAACTTGAATAATATTTATCGGTTACCCATCCTATAAACGACCATTGTGATGATTGCTTAACTTTGCCATCGTCGACCGAACGCACAAGCCACTACGCTATCAAGACATACCAATACCGTTCGAATTACAAACTGTTGTTCAATGCCGTGTTACATTGGTTGTGCTCAATTTAATGCTATTTCAGTGTAATAAATACCGTTCTATCGTGATGAATAGGACATGCGCTGACAGTGTGTTATATGCAGGTGGGTGCTGCTGTTCAGGATACGTCGTAATTTGGATTATTAATGGTATTACGGTATGGCTTGATGACGTAATTCCAAACGCAGCTGGTAATAAATTTATTCGATAATGATATCTATTTGGAACGTCGGTGGCTCATTCATGTTGCCTTCCGATCTGGAGGGTGCAGATTCAAATCCCGCCACGTGCCAATGTATTTTCGAAATGATACGTACGGTTATAGGATGCTCTTATGGTGAAGGAAAAAATCGTGAGGAAATCTGCTTCTTCGAAGAGATTCAAAGGTTATTCGGGACGTCAGCCGATCCGCACTGGGCCCGCGTGGGCGACTAAGGCATATGCACCCTTTAAAGGTCGACTCGTGCCTCTCGGTGAGGATGTAATGAGCTGATGATGATGATATCTGTTTATACCTAAATTTGTTTTTTAATTAAAATTGTGTATCAAAATATATGTGGATTTGATGACGAGATCAATTTTATGGAAGTTCAAGTTTTTATTTTAATTGCAACTGAAAAGTGTGTAATTGTTTTAGTTTATATATAAAAATCACATTGATTAATAGATTGGACAGATTGGATTGTAAGTATTAATACGAAGTGCATTTCCAAATTTATAATCATTAGTGGATCTTTCCGATCGGCTCGATGCTTTGGGTTTGCGTAGAGATGTGGCATCGCTCTGCATCCTCTACCGCATATATCATGGGGAGTGTTCTGACGAGTTATTTGGGCTTGTTCCTGCGGCTAAATTCCACTTACGTACTTCAAGGCAGAATTCCAGATTTCATCTACACCATCTGGATACTTGAAGGTCTTCCACAGTTCGTTTTGATAGACATTTCCTTCGCGTACGATTAATTTGTGGAATCAGTTGCCATCGAAAACGTTTCCGGAACGATATGACCTGGCGTCTTTAAAAAAAAGAGCGTATTCTTATATAAAGTGCCGGCAACGCGTTCCTGCGACCTCAGCTGTTGCAAATATCCATGGGCGGCTGGACACTTTCCTTCAGGTGAACCGCATGCTCGTTTGCCTCCCAATGTTATAAAAAAATGAAAGTAATTATTTCTACAGTACATTAAATCAAAGTTTTAGTTACATCGAAAACATTCACTTCGTGAGCCTATTTGTCGATCCAAGCTTTTGTGTTAACCAACTAACAAGACACACATTAGCTTGTGTTTTCTATTTTTAAATGATATGTATTATACTCGTATCAATTCAAATAAAATCGTAAATACATGCAAATATCTTATCAAATAATAAAAATATTCGAACTTGTGTAGGTTCATGTTCAAATATTTGATATGAAACTGGCACTGTGTCATAAACGTTCTATTAAAATAATAATCTTCTTCAGTTCCATTTTTAAATGTGACAAGAACGAATAGTTCGTACATCCAAAAATACCGACTCACGGAGTCCTCCCAAACGCGTCATATCCGCTGCCTAATAATATCCTCCCTCGGATATCCCGCTTCCCTTGCAGCCGAATTGTTAATTACTTTATTTAATTATCGTTTGTATGCGGGACTGTTAATAAACACGGTTTTTATTTTGTCGCTACTAGATATTTTATGAGATGCGTAATGAGCTTAATTCGTGGTTTCTCTTGGTGAACAAAAATAGTGGTTTAATGGTTCCTCCTTGGTTTTTTATGGAGTCGTTAAATATTAATGCTCTTTGTATAGTTACATGTACGAGTAAATAACTTTTTTATTTTTTTTTATATCTGTACCTCCAAAAAAAAATTAGTATTACTGGGTCCAGCTCAATTATATAGATAGTTATATTTAATAGTCTTAAAAGTACCAAGAACAGTTCGAATATTCACAGCGTATTAAAGAAGACTCCTCAGTCCCTTTTAGTTATTAAAAGTAGTAACTCGATGACTAGAAAATACTTTTAATTGCGATAAAATACACCTTCTTTTGTTATTAAGCTTTCATTTTATAATATCGATGTCAGGAATAAAAAAAATTAAATAGTTTTTTTGTAGTTAAAGTTTGATTGATTTAGTTATGTAATTTCCATATGTAGCTGTACCACATACGGCGTTTAGCAATTCAAGTCTTACATATCGACCTAGTTCGGATTACCTGGAAGCTAATAGCCAATTAATATTCACAGGTGTTAAGTCACCCGATACCAGTATTAATCTACGCTTAATTATTATTAGTTTTCAATGTTTAATGATGGTAAATGCATGGTATTACAACTTCCTCTTATTAAACAAGCTTTTGCCCGCGGCTTTACTTATTTATATTCGAGGTAACATAGTCCTCCTGTACTGGTTTAGAACACAATAATATTTAAAAGTATTTTAGCACACGATATAATGTCTGTCCGTCGATTTTTGGTTTCACAATGAAAACTGCGAAAATTCCATATATAACTTTACCAACAATTTGAAGGGTTAGGTGTAGAAGTAAAAAATGACGCATAATTTTTTCGTTGATGGCAAATAGTCCGCAAGTTTTAGTGTTATGCCTTGAAAATTGCGTACTCATACATTTAAGGAAGGTGGAGGGTTGAAAATAGCAAAAGGTAGCTTTCGTTCATTTGCATCCTTTCAACTGTATCCACTTTAAAAATCTCATCATTTTTTCGTTCCATTTTGCTGTAAAAGATGGACAAATAAACAGACACACATTTTCACATTTATAATATTAGTCTGGATTGAACTAGTTTTTCCGCCTTAAGTATTGCAAAATCATAAGTGTTTCTTATTTTATACTACGTTCCATACCTTAACTAATGTCACCGTTTTATCTATCCGAGTTCGTTTATTGAGCCAGTACAGCAATGTTATTAATGTTCACTCTTTCAGACTTTTTATTTTTTTTAATCTATGGGTGTGGTCGGAAACGGTTGCGTTCCGTCTCACATAATTTAATTTCTGTCAGGTGAAATAGCGCTGTTCCTTCCCCCCATACGAAAGATAAAAAAAACTGAGTTTTTTTTATCTTTCCTATTGTCTTTTTTTGTTTTTTTTTTTGTGAATGTTTTCTTTCTTTTATTTAAGTGTATATTATGGTTATTCTGTTATTTTTAAGTGTATCGAATGATGTTATTTTTTTATGTTGACTTTGTATTATTGTTTACTTTTTTTCATCTGTCCCACTCACTCGCCACAGGTACAGCCAGAATATCAGTGCTGCAGTGGGTTAAACTACTGCAGCGTTTGCTGAGGCTTGTACCTGATTGGCCACTGGGTTCTGTTTTATGTTTATTTGTAAGTTTTCTTGTTTATATTCTATTACTTGTGTTCCTTGTGGCCAATAAATGTTTTTTCTTTCTTTCTTTGTCATTTGGTAGCTCAAACAATTTCTGAAGAAATGTCCTATTAAGAAATGTATTATTAATTCTAAAATAAATTATTCTGGTTATTAATTTGAGCACAAGTGGGAAAATCACTTCAATTCTTCACTTTAGAATAAATCTGTGTCTGTGTCTTAGGTCATTATCTAGTTCATATTTCGTATGCACGCCTCTTCAAGCCCCTACAAAAAATATGCGTACATAATCGTAAACCCAGAAATTACCTTCAAAATTCAAGCAATTACGAAGCAAAGGGTGGAGTAACAAGAATATTCACTCCAACACCTCCGCACCGACTCCATTACATCAGTGGCGTGTACTCTATATATGCAAATTAGCAGTACATACCCTGTGCGTTCCGACAACACGGAAAATCGCCAACATATTAAATGATTCCCACTTATTTGCCCATTTTTCTCTATAGATTTGAATAAGCGATCTGCTGTCATCAACAGCTCTGAATTTAACATGAATGTAAATAATTTATCGTTTTTGCGATTAGTTTCACTCACTTTGCATACCCTACTCATAATCTCTTTGCACGCCACTGCATTACATCCCAAAGAAATTAGGTAATGTACAAAATATTACGCTCGCGCACAATTTGCATTCAATTCGCATCACACGATTTAGGTGTGGCAAATTAAACATTGAAATATCTAATGCAAGCAGCTAATTTAGCTGCCGTGGTTTAATTGTTTGCTGAATGCAATGATATTACGTATATATAAAGGTAGATACGCCACCCGTGCCTCAAAGACTAACCGCCAAAAATAAATACAGTTTGTAGGCTTTTGTTTAGGTAAATGTACGCTCATTCGACGCACACATATACATATTTGTATATGTGTGCGTCGCTGCATTTGGAACACTTTTTCGATGTTTTGTGAGGATACGAATCTATATTTTACATCATTGGCTGAATGGCTGATGCTACAAAGGATGGTATTACGGGATTTCAACAGCAGGGCCTGAAGTGCGACATAGATATCCATATGAATTGGTGGCCTTGGTGCTTTTTTGCAATGTTAATTGGACCACTTTTAACTACATGCATATCGTCATCATCATCAGCTCATTAAACGTCCCACGAGGGGCACGAGCCTACCCGTATAGGGTGATAAGGCCTTAGTCGTCCACGCGGGCTCAGTGCGGATTGGACGACTTCACACACAATCTTCGAATTTCGTCGCAGGCGTGCATGA
The DNA here is from genome assembly GCA_019425675.1 of Leucinodes orbonalis. Taxonomy (NCBI): domain Eukaryota; kingdom Metazoa; phylum Arthropoda; class Insecta; order Lepidoptera; family Crambidae; genus Leucinodes; species Leucinodes orbonalis. The sequence goes on along the minus strand of PQWD01002117.1, from coordinate 91,879 downwards.
AGGTTTCCTCACGATGTTTTCTTTCACCGTAAGAGCGTCGGATAACGTACATATATTTTCGAAAATTCGAAAACACATTGGTACGTAGCGGGATTTGAACCTCAGCCCTCCCGGTAGGAAGGCGACAGTCCACACCATTGAGCCACCGAAGCATTTCGTATGCATATCGTATACAGTACATATTATGCAAAAATATATTATTTTCAAGATTTATGTACATTAATTTGTCAAGTTTGTTTGCCATTTGGACGTGAACTTGTTGAAGTTGATATAATAATAACTTATTTTTTAGTTTTTATACCATAATTTAATCTAATACTTACCACACACAATGTTACTTTCGACGAAAGTCAGCATAACGGAAAGGCTAATCAGTGAGCACTATAATTTGGAATTATTTACGTGATCAAAGTTGCAGGATCTTAATCAAGGTGGTTAGGACCTGAAGGGCTACAGAAGTACCAATAGATATAAATATAACAATAAATTAATATCCACTGACATTCACACAGCGCCATTTAGCCCCAAGTTAAGCGTGAAGCCTGTATTATAGGTACTAAACAACGGATAAACTTACTTATATAATTTTTTAGGGTTCCGTAGCCAAATGGCAAAAAAAGGAACCCTTATAGATTCGTCAAGTCTGTATGTCCGCCGTCCGTATGTCACACCCTTTTAAAACACTACACTATTCAAACTTTGTAAGTATATGTATTCTGTGAACCGCTATTAGGTTTTGAAAAGACACTTCAAAAAAATATTAATATATTTTGGGGTTCCTCGTACATTGAACTGAAACTCAAAATTTTTTTTTAATCGTACCCCCCGTTTGGGGTATCAATGGGTAGAGCTTGAAAAATGATAATGAGGTTTCTAATATATTTTTTTTATAAATTAAAAAGTTTGCACGGGAGACACTTCCAAAGTAAAAAAAAAAAAAAGGTGGTTTTACTCATGCAAGTACATTTATGCACATGATTCATAAAATGCTCTAACCAAACATGACAACAGGATATCTTGCATGCGCACGCTTTTAATCACTGCACAAAGTATTTTAATTCATCGTCCGCACATGTTCTGCGAGTACATCAATTAAATTTCATCTTCATTGTGTGTGCATTTCTCATTCCGCGTGATAAAAGAGATGGGACTCATGGCGTTACTGAACAGCACTCATGTCGTGTCGGCCGTACTAATTGTGAGCTGTTCGCGTTCCGCAGTTAACTGTTCAGAACGGAACTTTTTACAAGTGACTTTTGGAACATTATAAGCAATGATTGAGTAAACCCTATTACAAGACGATAAACTTAGCTGACATGAACTGTAATTGTTCCAAAAGAACTGTTCGGAACGTAACTTTTTACTAAGACTGACTTCATCATCAGCTCATTAAACGTCCCCACCAGGGGTACTAGCCTACCCGTAGAGGGTGGTTTTAGGAACAACAATTAATAAAAATCTTTCTTTCATGACCTATTTTAGGTCTTGAAAGAAAGATTATGATAAAGAAAGATGACCATAAAGGTCATCAACCCGCTTACTAAACCTCACCATGCGACGTTAGGAGGTACTAAGTCCAGCCGTTAACAGTCACGGGTTATTTAAGTAGAAAGTAATTTAGCTTTAAATTTATGTTCTGTGTTTTTTTGTAGCGTGACTTATTGTGACTTTTGGAACATTCGATATATCATGAAAACACATAGCATCGACGAAAATTCACCTTTTATACCATAGTTTTGAACAAAAAATATCGCGATGTGACTGATAGTGACTTGTTTTACTTTCTGATGACATAGATTTTAGGCTTCACGGTAAAACCGAGCAGCACTCACGTCGTGCCTGTACTAATTGTAAACTACGGCCGTATTCACGTTCCACAGATAACTACGGAACGGAACACCTTACTGCACTTACTGGACATGTTAACTAATTTTTCGGAACAACTGACTAACGGTAATTGTTGTTATTTTCACAGTGCCTACTGAAAGGTATTTTGCTCATGGTTCTTCTGCTTTTAAATTATGCACATTTTTAAAAGTACGCATTTTGTATACCCTGGTATTGGTGAAATAATGGAACAGAAGAATAATTTGTCTTTGCTATGATATTATAATGAGATTTTCAAATATTACAATTTTCTTAAAAAAAAACTAAGTAAACTTTTTGTGTTCAAATTCAAAGTTGAGACAAATGATGAATGATAAAAAAACATTAATATAACTCCTTACCATATAACTTAAATCACCATAATAACCCGTGACGGACTTTCGCGAGCATGCCTTTGGGCTTAGTACGCAATAGTGCAGCAATATGCCATAATTTTCTCGCTTGGTAGCTGCAAACCTAGCTAGGTTAGAGATATCAGTACATATAAAAGATTCAATGAGAAAGCGCCACAGAGTGACCTGTTCTCTGTCTAATCTTGTTCTTTAACTTCACCCGCTCATAAAGTAAAAAGGTAAATATTAATTACGGAACCCATATGTCATATATTGCATTTTTCCACATTACAACCGACACGTTCTGATTAAGCTGCAGTTTTATTTAACCGCACCCCGTTTTTAATTAGTTCGTGCGAACAAAACGTTCTTGAGTTTGTCATTTTAACTCCGGGCTGTTTTGTGGTATTTTTGTTGTTCCTGCCATTTGCATGACAATGTGTTGCTGGCATTTTGTGCTTAGTTGACTGAGCTTACTTGGTAAACAATGGGCACGTTTTACAGTTTTCACGAAAGTACATAGGACTTAGTTTCATCAGTGGAAACTTAATTATGGTTGCGAAAAAGCTGTGTGTTAACGTCCCCCAGAACGGTTGAATGTGTGCGTGATAAATGTGTGAAAATAAATTTATTATTGAGAATAAATAGTAAATACCTCCTAACTGCAAACTGGACCACCATTACTATTTGCTTCCATCTCCACAAACCTTTGAAATCGCTGACGGAGTCCCCGAGACGTAGGATAAGTCAGGGGATGAAACAACTCAAGTCAGGACTAGTCGGGTGGCTAGACTTCAGCCACCCGAGATGACAGATGTTAGGTCTATTTTACCTGGTAATTTTAAACTTTTAATTATTCTCTGCGGTCGATACCAACCTAGACACACAGTGTCATTACCTACATTAAATAAGTACGTATGTATAGACTTATACACATACGTATGAATATGATTAATTTCATTCAATGCTTATGTTACTGTTACGGACTTTTTGCTTTAGACTGGTCAGTAAGACTATGACGATTTTATTCGACGACTAAAATATAATGACGATTTGACTGACGAGAACAGAGGACTGCTGATTATTATTGTATATTTCTAATATAATAAAAGACCACGACCGCAGACCATGTTTTCTTTACATTTACCATTTTATTTTGAGATGTTGACGTAAATTAAATACTCGTTCCTAGCCAAGTAAGTCTGAGATTAAAGTATGAGAACTAAACAATGGATCAAAATATGATTATTCTTTGCATAAACATAGAAAATACCATCATAGCAAAATAGCTATTACCTAACTTAGCCTAAGCCCTAGT
>PQWD01002117.1:0-85570 GCA_019425675.1 Leucinodes orbonalis | reverse complement strand
ATACCAACTCTGCGTCAATCTGCAGTACATCGTAGACTATCAATCATACAACCCTTTTTGTAAATTCATCTCATACGTTACAATCTCCCGACACCCGTGTCACTCTCCACCCCGTTAATCACACCTTCTCCTAAAATTGTTTCAATTATCCGGACAATACGTAATACGTCATTTTCAACCGCGTAAAGTGCTACCGACCGGGGCAAATCATCTGTAGTTTACAAAATGTCACAAAGATCAAAGGACTACAGCAACGCACATATAACTAGCGGCAACTTTTATCTGCCCCTAAATCCTTACTTATGACTGCAGCAATGAACACGTTTTCGTCTGCAACGACTGTGGAATAATTCAGAGCGCGCGCTCCGTCGTGATTTATATCATCTTGTTAGCTCATGACAAACTAGATCCGGCGTCATGGGGTCCTTAATATACGTTTTGGATCCCTTGACGTATGTTGTTTAATCGCGCCCCTTTTGCTGTCAAATCTATTTTGCTTCCTAGCTTTGTATTTAATGATTATGGCATGTTTTATACCTTTAACTTGATTGATGCTTTTACAATATCTATACAATTTTACTTAGAAAATAATTAAATTATGTTCTCAAATAAGTACTTGATCTCTATTGCTCTGGATATTGTCTTTAAATATTATTTTGAATGTTATCGATTTTAAATTTCTGTATTACAAGCTAGTTTTGGGGCAAAATGGTGAAGGGTAAATTTTCAAGTAAATAAGATAAGTTATAACTACAGTTTTTCTACAACAATTGTTAGTTGAGATCAATATTTTTTTAATCTCAAACGCTTCTTTAATTACTAAATGCTCAAAAAACACACTATTTTAATGTTTATCCTTAAATGGCCAGTACTAGAGCCCGCAAGTAAAGTCTTTGTTAACATTTCAACTAAATATTCTATATTGAACGACTACCAACGTAAATTAGAGTACGTCTCAAGATGTTCCAATGTTATTTGTATGTAAGTCTGACATTCCTCTCGAGATAATATACGGGCTGGCCTTTTGCTTTTGTATTTTCAAGTTTGAGAAGGTCACATTTTTAAGGTCTGCTTGGACAAACGCGTAGAAATGTAACGAAAAGGGTTTCTTCAAGAGTTTTATTTACAACTCATAAATATAAATACGTGGATAAAATATGAAGTATATGAGGTTTATCCCCGAAATAATCGAACTTATTTGGTTTAAATATTTTTATACTATGTTATTTTTTATATTTCATGTAGAAAGAAACAAGTAAAGCTTTTATTTGTTTCATAATTAATACGAAGATTTATCACTATTTAAGGGATAGAAAATGCAAACTAAAACCGCGTGATTGTTAGCCTAGCTACGAAATTTAAATTAAACGAAAATTTAGAGAAGGCTGTGATAAAAAATATCTAAATAATCATTTTAAAATTTTAGCTAAAATTAAGCAATGTCTTTTGCTGATACTATTAAAGTAACACCAAAAAATATAATTTGAACCTCTTTTTAAAAATTACAGTTTTTTGTACTTACTATTGTAAGAAATTGAGATAAAACCAATATTACAGCAGGAATTAAATAAAGAAATAATCGTGAACTCGTTGCGTAACTATCCCATGCGAACGTCGCCGTTAAAAAGAAAACTATTGCAATACAATTGTACAAATTTTTAATTAACCATTTTGCCCGGTAGGAACTAGAACAGTAAAAAGACAAGTCAACTCAAAAATGTAGATAGAGAATTTAAACACATCAACCAAATATAGTCAGCAAAGCGAAATTCAGCAAACCAGGGCTGTTTTCTGTGCCGTGAAGTCAGGAATTTGGCGAAACAACTGATTTCTACCGTTTGCTGCAACTTCTCCGGGCCTCGATTCCGCTAATTTCAAAATACACTAATAAGGGTTGTTGTTGTGTCTCAATAGTAGTGTTGCTAGGTGTCCCGAATTGCGCGAGACGTCCCGATTTCCAGGGGTCTGAGGATGCGTCCCGATCAGGATGCTAAATGTCCCGATTAATTAAAGCAGAAAATCAGGTGTTTCAATCTCTTCGCAGGCGTGCGTAGGTTTCCTTACGATATTTTCCTTTACCGTAAGAGCGTCCACCCAAATGATAGATTTCAATTGGTAACACCATTTGACAATTTATTTCAAATATCATTTATTCAGTTTAGGCCCGAGTAAGACACTTATGAATGTCAAATGAAGCTACCACCGGTTCGGAATACACCTTAAACTGAGAAGAATCCGGCAAGAAACTCAATTCATTTAACAAATAATTTTACTATACAATCACCATTTCAAACATTAATATTAGATTTGTACTGGAATACAACATTAACAGTTGGATTGCAAAGTGTGGTAATGCCAAGTACGTTATTGGAATTGAGGGTCCGTATGCTGTCGGTGCAGAAAATAGGTCAAGCACGCACTGTTAGCTCATATAACGTTAAAACTGAAACAGTACTTTTTGCTAATTTTAAGATTTTTCTTGAACATCCCATTTTCTGGAAGTTGTGTTTGTACCAATCGAGGCTCAAGCCAACTTAAACCAAATAGCCCGTGTTACAATATTTCGAATGAAAAGAATGGTGTCGGGCCAAACATAACTGAAGAAAGAAAGAAAAACTTTATTTGATACAATGAGATAATATTATAAGAATAAGAAGAAACAAATTTAATTAACAATGGTCCCTTTGTGTAGCAGCCAAAGCCAATGTTATGAATCTGTGGTTATGATACTTTAACACCTGGACAATGGGCAATGGTGTTTTGTTATACATTTTTTTAGATCCGAAAACAATCTCTTTGAATCTAACATTGTGTCCGATGCAATTCCCTTTGTTGTATAAGATAAATTCGTAAGTAACCAAGGTGCAAAAAATCTTTAGTCAAAAATGTTCCACTGACGAGGCGTTCACACACAACATGGTTATCGGTTAAGCTGTTTTTCTTATGTTACAAAGTGTACAGGACGGTCAGGATGCTTGCCTGATGGTGATACGCCAGACCATGGTTGAGTGGCATTGATTGAGACCAATAACTGATAGACAGTTGTTATTCTCGAGAAATGGCATCATCCGTCACCCAAAACAATAGATGTTAGGTCTCTTATACCCAGTAAGGTTACAGGTTTAGTGGTTATAGTCAGTACCAAACGGCTTAAAGTGTCTTGCAATCATAATAGTAGTTTTTGGCTTTTCATTCGATTTCGACATTGCGATACCTATCCTTGACTTGGCGTACCTATTATTCACCGAAACTGATACGCAACAATAGCTTTTTACCAAACAGGAGGAAAACGAGCATACGGTTCACCTGATGGTAAGTGACACCGCTGCCCTCAGCTCCCAGAAATGCGATGCTGGCCCTTTAAATGTGTGTACGCTCTTTTTTTGAAGGACGCCAGGTCGTATCGCGCTGAAAATGTATCCTGTGGAAGTTCATTCCACAGTTTTGTCATACGTGGCAAAAAATTACGACAGAATCCAACTATGGAAGACCTCCAATCAACTAGATGTTGAGGACGAAATTTTGAGTTCCTCCAAGATGTACGGTGGTGGAAATCAGCCGCAGGAATATGCCCGAGCAGCTCATCTGAGCACTTCCCGTAATACAAGCGGTAGAGAATGCAAAGAGATGCCACATCTCTACGCAAACTCAGAGGGTCCAGCTAGTCAGTAAGATCTGTGTCGTCAACGATTCGAGCCGCCGTCTTTTGGATGCGATCAAGTGGAAGAAGTTGGTATTGCGGCTCTCTCGCCCAAAGATGGGAGCAGTATTCCATTCCATTCCAGCTGGAGGTTTTTCTCTTATGCAGGCCTATATTATAATCATGCTTGATTGCTATTTTTATTTCGTTTATTCACACACGGGAAAAACACACACACAGTGATCGAGGGAGTCATTCATATTGTGTTCTTCATGAAGGAATCAAATTATTTGGTTTATTAGTCGCCTTTTTATTTACATTATATTGCTTTCTTACAAGAAATTCTATATTTAATCGAATCTTTCAGTGCAAGGGAAGGCCGCTTTGTTACCTTTTGTCCTGTCGCAAGACCAAAGCGGGTTGAATTTCCACGAAACTTCCATCGGCAGAGCTTAGGATCCAAAATATAGGCTACTTTTATCTCGGTCAGCGCTTCCTTTATGTCTGGATAGGGTTACCGAATGCATGTTGAATTTAATTTATCTTCGAATGGAGCGTCGATGGCTCAATGGCTTGGACTATTCTCCTCCTACCGGGAGGGCTGCGGTTCAAATCCCGCCACCTACCAATGTGTTTTCGAATTTTCGAAAACATATGTACGTTTTTCGACGCTCTTAGGGTGAAGGAAACCATCGTGAGAAAAACCTGCGTACGCCTGCGAAGAGATTCAAAGGCTGTGCGTCGTCCAACCGCACTGGGACTAAGACATATACACCCTATACGGGTAGGCTCGTGCCCCTCGTGGGACGTTAATGAGCTGAATAATTGATCTTCTAATGGTCGCTTCTGTCCAAAACATTCTATCAAAATAACGTCAAATAACCAAACTTCAATCTGCGTTGACACTCGTGAAACGCATATGCCTGCACTAGGTTACTAGTTAATAATGTCCACTGTCTGCATTCGATATTAAGCCTTGAGCAATGGTTAGAAGATTTAACTCTTCATATCTCGACAAAGGGTAGCAATTATTAAACAATGGCTATCTTTGGAGAGATGACGATGAATTAATGCAGGCTGCTCAGGTTTAGTATGGTTGCTGCTTATTGGGGAGGCATGTTCAATGCGAACAATGGTGAGCTCATTGTGTACAATTACCCAAGACGCAGTGTGGTCTCGTAATTTACCTTCGTCCTCAAACACAAATGTGCATAACCTATATTCAGTGAACAATATCTGCACTCGGTGGTCCCTTACTAGATGACTCAGTATCGAATCTACCGCCTCTTCAACCAAGGTTGGAACGTTTAGTAGAAATGAAAAGTATTTATTCAGTTTAGTCTTTATAGAACACCTATGGTCAAATGAAGCTCCACTGTAGCTTCTAGATATATGTTCAGCATAAGTAATTGATTGAACCTATATCTATTCACTGGTATTCATATCTTAGTATAACTTATCCTTATTTTGACTGTCTATGAAGTCAAGATAAATTTATAATGTATCTGGATTCCTGGCGTTTGATGGGTCAAAAGTTGGATGCTGTATCAAAAATCAATAGAGCTATAAAGGACGTCAATAGGCGAAAATTTTAACGGCTATATGTGTTTTTCATCAAACATTTCATACATCATCTATTTCTAATAAAAATATCCAAAAATGGTAAGTACTGCAGATTCGCATGGAATTTCCATAAACTATTTTAGCAAACTCTCACATACAAGTGAAATAGCACTAAAATAAAAAGCTGACTTTCTCTCGCTAACACTTCGACATTTGCATGCGAAAGTATACTACCTATTTTACCCTCTTCAGAGAGAAAGTTTTGGTTCATGGACATACATTTTTACACCGCATTACTCATAAGTTCACACTGCTAAACTAGAAGTTTTTATAAATATCTTCATCAGCTGGTACTTTTAACAGTTTCTAGTTTATTGCTTTCGCGAAGCTTTTTATCGAGCTCTGGTCAATAGGGAACATGCAAATGTAATAAAAATGAATATTTTTATATTAAAATGTTAAAATGACATAAAAGTAGGGACACCGTAAGGTTTTTATTTTAATTTACGCTGTTTTTTAAAAATTGTTACGAATTGAAATTACTTGAAACGGAACGTAAATTAAAACACCAATCACTGTCATTTACGTCATCTATGTATGGCATATTATTTTGACGTTAAAGGTTTAGTAAAAAGTGCACATTAAAACGACAAAATCAGCATTTTTCGAATAAAAATGAAATTTAGGACTGTAAAAGCAGACTCCAGGAAACTACCAAAGTTAATGTTGACATGGTTGTAAATTATTTTTGTCGAAAGTGAGTTTTACAAACCGTAATAAGCCTGATGCGAAATATGGACTTTTTACGGTACTTTATTGAAATATCAAAGCATAATGTGTACTGATGAATCTAGAAATAATTGTTTTTCATCACCAAACATTAAAATGAAAGCAGTGAGAAAAAAGAAAAGGTTATATTTTAACTCATAAGTGTGAGCAGTAACTGCTTGGAAAATGCTGCCCTGAGGATTTCCAAATGGAACTGCCCTGTGCAGTCCTCATCCATGGCACTCTCACTACACTCTAAAAATGAACCAGGAACAAAGTAAAATAATTTCCTTTGTTTTAAAAAAAACATTATTTTATTTATATCATAATTGTGTAAGTTTGTATGTTTTCGTGACTGTAATATAATAAATCAATATTAAACTTGGTGTATTTTCAATGCTCACAAGAATTTGTCATTTTTTTATTATTGCTGATTCAGGTGGCAAAGGCATTATTGTGTTTCAGCATTCAAAAATATAGGGTACGAGCATCTCTATTCACAAAGTTTTTAAACTTTTTCTATAAAAAGTTATAGACAACTTTACAATAAAAAGTTATAGACAACTTTGTTATTGTATTTGTATTGGTAGGTAAATATGTTTGTTTTTCATACAAACAGATGAAGAATAACAAGTATATTCTAACATCATAGTCGTCTTCACCGCATCGAAAAATAGTTTGAGGAATAATTCATTCGTCTTCACAGCTCGAAATCTCTTTTTTCCCGATTTTGTGTCAGTCAAAAACAATATGATTGTTATTAGATAAACATATTGGCACAAAGTATGGTCAACGCGACTTTTTTTCCGGAGTATCAATTCATTAAATCCATACATTATCAGTTATTTAAAATTCTTATAAATTAGGTCTCGACAGTCGAGAAAAAAATGCAAAAGTATGAGTCCTTGAAGAAAAGGAGGTACATTCACATATCTGACGTCAAACGTCAAGCCAGCCCGTTTTGGCGCGAAATTTGAAATTGTCAATTTCAAACCGCATTATTATGCAGAAAATGACGGTTTTTTAATTTTTAAATACTTGTGGTCTATTCCAGTAGTTTAGCATCATCCCTATTGATGTTTCAAAGGATATACCAAAGCAGCTAAACGGGTTGCTAAATATCTTGTGTTTAATATTTTTAGTTTATTTGTATTTCCTTAAGAGTAACAAATATAAAATATTAATGTATTTAAGAAATATATAATTAATATTTTTGGACATGTTAGAAGTCCTGCATATTATAAATTAAATGGTCACACTGTAAACCCTGGTGCCTTAGCCAATCGAATTGTCAAATTGAAAAAGAAAATAACAAATACCACACAGAGTCAACCCTGGTTTTGTATTGTGGCTTGAATAAAAATTCAAATTCCTGTGTGCAAAAGCGGTTATTTTTTTTTTCATATTTGTATTAGTTTATAAAAAATATTTTTGTGTATTGGATATTCAAGTAATTGGACAACATTGGTGTTTTCTGGTAACTGACCACTGACAACAGACAGCGCAATCTAGCCCCATATTAAGCGAGGCGCTTGTAGTCAGGGTACTAAACAACTGATAAAATACTTATGTAATTTTTTAGACATTATATTATACATATACCATACAACCAGACCATTACAAACAAACAACTTCATGCACACAAATATTTGTAATGCCCGGGGATCGAACCGGAACCCTTGTTGTAGTAGCCGACGTGTCAACCATTACACCACACAGGTCGTCAAAATCTTATTTACAAAACAAACTCACCGATACCAAATAAAAAGATTAAGTAAGTATGTATACTATTTAAAAAGATGTCATTAATTTATTTAAGTTATATGAACGGATATACCTTCATACAGACGTCCTCATTTTGGACCTTTTGCGAAGAGAAATAACCAACTCTACATCATCATCATTATTTAACGTACACACCGGGCACGAGCCTACCCGTATAGGGTGATTAGGCCTTAGTCGTCCACTAGGGCCCAGTGCGGATTGGACGACTTCACGCACAATCTTTTTAAACCTATTCGCAGGCGTGCACAGGTGTCCTCACGATGTTTTCCTTCACCGTAAGAGCGTTTGATACACGTACATATAATTTCGAAAATTCAAAAACACATTGGTACGTGATTGTAGCTCAGCCCTCCCGTAGGGGGCAACAGTTCACCAATTAAGACATCGACGCTCTACATAAACCATGCCTAACATAGCCCCTTCTATACCACTTTGGGCAATTTTCAGTCTTTCTTAGGGAGCGACTAAGTTTCGCTTCATCATCATCAGCTCATTTAACGTCCTCACCAGGGCACGGCCTACCCGTAAAGGGTGATTCGCCTTAGTCGTCACGCGAGCCCAGTGCGGATGGATGACTTCACGCACAACCTTCGAATCTCTTCGCAGGTGTGCGTGAAGGTTTCCTCACGATGTTTTCCTCCACCGTAAGAGCGTCGGATAACGTACATAATTTTCGAAAATTCGAAAACCGATTGGTACTTGTCGGGATTTAAACCTCAGTCCTCCCGGTAGGAAGGCGACAGTCCACACCATTGAGCCACCGACGCTCTTCCAAAGTTTCGCTTGCGTATATCATATAGTAGTCTGTAGACATTAATTTTACTTGTACACTATTTAACTCTATGTAAGATAACATTCCGAACTAAAATGTCTTACAAAACGTCGGTAAGATAATCCCTCGCTATGCACTCTATTGGGCTCAATTGGTGTCGTGCCTCTGACATTGATACCATCTCAGCACGAATGCAACGCGACACACGCAATTATAATAACGGTTTATTGCAATACTTAACGACACTATTAAATGCTAAGGAATTGACCGTAGAGATACCGAGTTACGAATACGAGTAATAAACAAATAACTCGAGTAACAAAATCGTGAAATATATTTGAAAATGTTAATATGAACTACGCATTCTTTTTTTTGTATTTCGAACTGACTATTGTTGGCCGCAGATGGCCTTTACAGCTTCACCGGGCAATTGGCGAGCACAGATGGCTCTCTTAGAGTTGATCTTAACTTAAATTTAGTTAGAAAGGGATAGCGCTATTTATCGTATAGAACGCTATCTCTTTCTAAGCCTATTCAATAAAACATCAGCGCTTGTGTCTCGTTCTGGAATACGGGCATTACTATTTATTTATTAAGTCTTGTATAGGTTAGCAACTTTTGATTTTGGTGTAATGGTTGAGATGACAGCTACTACACCAAGGGTTCCGGGTTCGATCCCCGGGTAGTACAAACATTTGTGTGTATTAACATGTTTGTTTGTATCGGACTTGGTGTTTTCTATGTATGTGTGTATTTACAAAAAAGTATATAAGTATGTGTATCCGTTTTTCAGTACCCATAATACAGGCTTCACGCTTAACTTGGGTCTAGATGGCTATGTAAATGTCAATGGATATTTATTTATTTATATTTATCTTGGTGTATGTGAATATAAGGAAATTTTATTCTAGGAAATTTAATTCTTAATATAATGTAAATATTTATTTATTTTAATTCTGACTGTTATCCCATTCCCCCTTTAACCAATTCTTTTACCCCATGTGCGGAGCACCAACATAGTATTGTAATAATTTAATTACGAAATAATTTTAAACTAAAAAGTGGACCATGAGTCTGAAGATGTAATTTTATTAATAATAAAAATTATAAGGTAAAAAACATTACTTAACTGAAGCGGCAGACGCAAATAGGCATGCACTAAATTATTTGTTTCTACTCAATCAAGGGCATTATTGGCTATTAAGAAAACGGGTGAAATAGAAACCACGTTAACAATTTAAAATAGTTTAATAAAGTAAAGCATTTAACTGGGTACTAACAGTGGCGAGCACAGAAATAATGGATAGGGTATGCAAAGTGAGTGACACGTATTGCAAAAACAATAAATGATTTTACTTTGTCACATTAAGTGCTGTGATGACAGCATATCGCCTATGTTTCAAATGTGCAGAAGAAAATGGTGAAGAAGTGGGAATCATTAATATGTTGGCGATTTTCCGGGTTGTCTGTTCGCACAGGGTATGCACTGCTTATTTGCATATATGGAGCGCCCGCCACTGGGTACTAAGTAAATTAGCCTACGATTTATCAACAAACACGTTGCTCAACTTGTCAGACAAGCTAGTCCAGTTGCGTACGAGGTAATTGAAGCTGCGTAAGTCTGATTGATTAAGCTACTAATAGGCAATAACGGACGTTTTCTTGAATATCAAACACTTTATGTGTGCATATTAATCATCATATCTCAGCTCATGATGTCCCACGGCACGAGACCTATACGTAAATGGTGTAATACGTTTCCTTAGATATCTCGCGAGCCCAGTTCGGATTGGTTGACTTCACGCACAACCTCTAAATCTCTCTGTAGTCGTGCGCAGGTTTCTTACGATATTTCTTCACCGTAAGAGCGCGATAAACGTACTTTATCTATTAAAAAACACACTGGTTCGGGCGGATTGAACCTCACCTCGCTATTCGGGAGGCTACAGTCACTGCAATGAGCCACCGCGCTAATGCATTTATTTAATAAATAAGAAAAATATTTCCACTGTCTCCGTGCTTAGTGCACTCGGCGTAGATTAACACGGCATGATACAGAGGTCTTTAGCTCGAATATTGCAAACTGATACTCACAATTGTGCGATTTATCTAGTTTCAAATCACTGCCGGCTGAACCAATTGACATTTTAAAAGAAAGAAGATTCTAAGTACAGAGGACACTTAAATCATCGTCTCAGCTCGTTTACTGATTTCACTATTCTCTACGTTCGATGAAGATAAGACTGCCAAAGTTGTATGCTTACTTATTGTCAAGACTTCGTAAATATTTATATAGAAGTCTTAGCATGTTGTGCCTTTTATTTATTCTCAAATGCACACTGTCATCTCAATATTGCGTCCTGCCATACTCCGCGCAAGTAGGACAATTAAACATGAAACTTGTTGCTGAACTCATTAGCTCAGCATTAGTTCTGTAGTTTCAACGTTAGTTAGTAGCGCATACAACACGGACTTATAACTGCAATATCAGGCTCTTGGTCCTCAATGCTGGTCTACTTTGAATTTAACTTCTTGGTTGAACAATAAAACTTCGGTAACAATGCAAGTTTATCCGTTCAAAGGAACACGAGTATTAGTTTCATATAATAAGGGTATTGATTTTGATACGGTTGATAGGTTACTTTGTTGATATTTTTGTAATAAAACGTTAAGCTTTTGAAATTGAAGTATACGTTTTTGATAAAATTATAAAAAGTTTTTAAATAATTACTAAAATATTAATTAATAACTATAACAACTGGACTATAAAAATACCGTGGTCATTTTATTTTTGTTTTCGGTAATTTTACTAGGTGGTGGACTCAATATTAAAATATATAATTTAAGTAGTTTATTAAAAGGCATACATTAGTGCATGTCGTGGCAGGCTTTAAGTATAACAGCGATTTGTTATGTTATTAATAAGTTTTAATTGTGAATGATATCATCGTTTGTTATGTTGGTTGTCCTTAAATAAATAAATATAGAGTCGTGCAAATAGGAACGAATTGGTATTCGTTCATACTTACACGACTCAGAGTCAGAAGATATCTGGTGCTGTCCTCAGTGCCAGACATCATACCGCGATATAGGAGTGTTTTGCACTTCATGTTTCGGGATGAGGGCACTGTACCTAATAAAATTACCAGGTATAAGAGAACTAACATCCGCCGTCTCGGTAACGGGCGCAGTTGCGCATTATGGAGAAAAATAACTGATGTACCAGTTATTGGTTCAATCAACCGCTCTGTCATAGTATCACTACAGCAGTCAGTCTCAGTTTGCGCCTGACCGTCCTATACACTTGTACTACAAAAAATAATACACGATTCTGTATTTTATCTCTTAAGAATGACGCCTGATTTAGTCTTATAAGTTATAACCTTATAGTTTTATAGGCGTAAGTGGTTAAAAGGTTTACCTTTAACCATTTTAATTTTTTTATCATCCAATATTATGCCAAATGTCAGAAAAACCTTGGATCGTCCACGCAGTAATTACTTTCTAAATGTAAGCTGCATTAACAAGCAAGACCTAAACGGCCTACATTTCAAAATGGCTGACTGTACTCACAACAAGAGGTCAAGCACTAATTGATAGCAGATGAGCACCTCTTAGAGCCCTCGGATGGCGGGGTCATGATTTAGGCAACGAATGTTCATTAAATTGATACTTTGTCGACGCACGTAAATGATGTAAAAAAGTATGGATTCGTGATATGCTCACAATACAATCGAAAAAAGTGTTCCGAATGCAGTGACAGCACACATAAACATATTTCAAATTTCGAACACTTTTACCTAAACAATAGACTACAAACTGTACCCTCTTCGGCGGTTCGTTTTTGTGAGACGGATGGCATATCTACCTTTATATATACAGGATATCATTGACGTACGTAATAAGAACAGCAAAATACATTATTTGACAGCTCCTAAAACATTTAGATTTTTCAGTCATTTCATTAACATGTGGTAAGATTTTTTTAGTAGTACTTATCAAATTGCTAAGTCTTTTTGGGTAGACACTTGTTTTCCACATATATTTAAGTATTCTTACATCTATGATCTTCCATAACATAATAATAGTTTGGCATCCAACAAATTTTTTTAAAGTATTGTTCCCTTACAAATAATTAAGTAAATATTCCTAAAATATTTTAAATAGCATTATTAGAAATATGTATCTTTATATTTTGTACAAGAAAACAGTGTATCTGGATTGATTGAAATCGAAAATGTAATTCTGATAAGTGCCTTAATAAATACAATCTAGAAATTTCATTAATACATTCCCTGGTGGAGACTTAATAAAGGTAACAATGGATTGGAATATTATCTATCTGTAATTAATCAGTGAAATCTAGGAACGAGAGGAATTTTAATTATTGACGCGAGTACAGACGACAGTCTGCCTACTTTGATTGTTAAATGCTTTATTTTAAGATTGTTATGTTTTTTATCACTTTATTACATCACTTATTGCAAAAAAAGGGATGTCGGAGCAGACGAGTTCTGGATGGAGATCGCGTCCTCCGGCCGATGGACCGACGACTTACGAAAGGTCGCTGGTGGCTGGATGAGAAAAAACGGAGAATCGGAATATCTGGCGCAAAATGAGGGAGACTTATGGCCAGTAGTGGACTGTGATAGGATGAACAGAATTGAGAATGAGTTCCCTGAATTTGTGGTCGTTATAGGATCCAAATAATATGAGGAACCATATGTAAGTGTAAATTTCTCGACAACCCGAGAAGACCCCAGAAATCAGCCTCGAGAATTCTCGAGACCCGAGAAATAGAACAGCTCGAGAAACCATGAACCCTAGATGTTACAGGCTTGTGATGATGATAAGTAGGCTTATTTAATAATAAGAAAAGTTTGTTTTCCGCTAAGTATCCTTAGAGTGTAGAAAATAATACTATTCTGGCGTCAGAAAGCGTTTAACAGGTTTTGATATATATATATATATATATATATATATATACCTAGTTGCAGGTGCTGAAAACCGTGATCAATGATGTCAAAATTACACAAAGTAATGTTTCCTTGCGAGATTCGGACTCACGAACTCTGGGTCATGCAGCAGTCTTAGCCGAAAGCTGTACCCATTAGACCACAGAGCCTACAAAACTAACAATATAAAAGCCAAAATATACGCCTTCAACCGCTTATAATCTGCATTTTAAAACATCGTCTTAGCGTTAAACGGGACGAGCGAAGCGAACGGTTGGAGCGACAAATCTAGACGGACGCAAAGCCGGATTGTTCGCACTTAAGTAAAACTTACGAGGTTATTTTCATTCTTTAATATCAAATATTTTATATTTGGCAGCGCTTTAATGGGAATGTCGGATACGATTTTTGTAAGTGAACGAGAAATTTGAAACGAAAATGGAAGGAAATTGTCCTGAGTTTGAAACAAGTCAGGGTGGGCGGTAAATTTACTATAGGAACAAAGATTATACACTAGGAACAATAGGTCTTTAAGATTTTTTTT
This sequence comes from Leucinodes orbonalis, assembly GCA_019425675.1. NCBI lineage: Eukaryota > Metazoa > Arthropoda > Insecta > Lepidoptera > Crambidae > Leucinodes > Leucinodes orbonalis. Next base: position 71,543 of record PQWD01002117.1, on the reverse strand, counting down.
TAACTAGGTCAAATTCTCGTTTTTAGCCAATTGACATTAAGTAACGTAAACGTACGATTAATAATAAGATATAATTTCTTTTCAACATGATTAATAATAATAACATACGTGGGAATGTACGTATATAATTACTACTCAAGAACTATGTTAAAATAGCAACATATAGTAACATTATGTAACTAACAGGACTGTATTTTTGATAAATCATAACACAGTTCTTCTTCTCATTTATTTTCAAAAGTATTTATAGTCTAATGTATAATACTTGGTCGATCATGGTTGTATCAAAACTAAAAACAACCACACGCTGCGAACGCTTGATCTCGAATGCCCGTAATCCTTCAGTCTAGCCTTCCACCTTAAGTATTTAAAGAATTGACAGAAAGCTCTGATTGGTTATCGTGCTCACAATTTATTGGTTGTTGCTCCTGTCAAATGATGGCTGGGATGCCAGTACAAAAATATATTCTATACTTTACGTAGAAATAAAAAAATCAAACAAATCTTTATATTATACAAAAAAATACCTTAACAAATATTAATTAAATCATCATATTTTAAGAATTATCCAAGTAGGTATTCATTTTATTACCAAAGGAAATAATTTACTTTCACTAAAAACATAATTACCAACTAAATATATGACCATGACTATCAAATAAATAAAGCCCTATAAATTTAGAATTACGTTAAATCAATAGAGACTGTATTATCAGGAAATTTTTATAAGGGTTTAAACAAGACTTCCTAAGGTATTAAACATGATTTTAAACAAAACCATATCCAAAAATATTATAACTTCAAACACAAATTATTCAATACACACAAACTTTACATTTCAAAACCAAAGTGTCTGAAGTTGGTAAATGGTTAATGTTCACATTTCAAATATTACGTAGACAGCTTCAAAGCAGCTATTCGAACGATTATTATATTGTGCTCTACCTGAATTGGTAAATAACATAACGGGGATTGTTCATTTTATAATATTAAAATCGCATTACGAGGTACTGTAACCATTTTTATGCAGTAGAATTCTCCTCGAATTCCGTACCAGATAATTACTGCAGTGCATAGCTTGGAGGCACGTACTCGTACATACCTTTGAGATGAGGATTTAAGCCACATTCGTGAATTATAAAACTGTGAGATATTTAGAAACACTTCGGCTTTTTCATTTTTGTTTTTTATGGAACAATTTGCAATGCTTATGTTAGAAAGCTAATAATGAAAATTGGTACTTGCACTATTGTCACTTGCACAAAAAATTGTTGTTTCTATTTGTGAAAATATTTATGGGGTTTTTGCAATATTAAAAAAAAGAAAAATCAGTACACCCACTCTTTACCGTATTGTTTATTCTGAAAATAGAAACTGTATTACCCCGAAGTCAACGCGAGCGAATCCGCGACCAAAAGCTTGTGAGCTATAAAAACAAATGGCTCTCTCACCCCAACAATACCATCAACACAGGGTCAGCGGGTGGTAAATTTGTCATATAAACAGCAATAACAAATACATTGACCATAGAAACGCATTAATCACTCGTTTAGCGGCATACTTGCGAGGCCACGGTTTATTGTTATTAATCGTATGGGATGCGATATCCCTTGGACAGTGGATGGGAGCATGACTAGCCTTTTGCGGAGAAAGATAAATATTAAACAGTTTATTTGGGACAGTTCAATCATGATGTTTGATGATACAAATAGAGATACTAGATTTATCTATCGTCACTTAAATTGTGACAAATTTTATTTGAAATAAAATCAGACAAATTTGAAGATGGATGGCGACCAATTTGCTTTTTAAAAGTGAATTTCGAAATTATCGGAATCGTGGGCCAGATATACAGTAGCAGTATTTAGCGCATGTCACTATATCACTAGTTAAGATTCGTTATAAAAGAGCAAATATTTTATTCAATTAAAATATTTGCCCAGTGAATCACAGCGGTAGGTGATGCGAGAGGAAGTATCAAATTGAACAGGTAATACCCCCTTTGGCAGTGCGCGTGCGACCCACGGAATTGAGAGCGCTCGTCGGCCTCTAAATTGGTATAGGTCGACAACTATTTGCTATTCAACAAGCAGTCAGACATGCAAATATAAAGATTGTTTTATCTATACTAAACTGTGCCACACTACATGACATTGTTACTGAGACAGACATTGACGTAGTGCATTATTATATCATATTGTGACTGAAACATTGACTGTGAGTCTTCAAGTTAAAAGTAACTTAACAGGAAATGTGACGAGTCATGTTTGAGATCTGACTCAAAGAAAATATTTGAACTGATGTTATTCGTCAGAAAACTGAAGACATTGTTCTTAAAATATGTATCATCATCATCAACTCATAAAACGTCCCAACGAGAGGCACGATCTTACCCGTGAAGGGTGATTAGGCCTCAATCGTCCATGCGGGCCCAGTGCGGATTGGCCGACTTCACACAACCTCGAATCTCTTCGTATGCGTGTGCAGGTTTCTCACGCTGTTTTCCTTCACCGTAAGAGCGTCGGATAACGTACATATATAATTTCGAAAACACATTGGTACGTGTCAGGATTTGAATCTCAGCCTCCCGAGTGAGGGGCAACAGTCCACACCTGAGCACCGACGCTCACATAATATAGTTTATTACGCTTTTTAATAGATATGTAGTAGACTCCGCACTGAATGGTCTAGTAGATACCACCGCAATGCCAGAGTACCATCCCGTAAAATAGGAATGTTTTGGCACTTTGTATTCTCTGGATGGACACTAGCTATTAAAAAACCTGAGTCAGAAGAAACTTTAATCTGTCGGCTCTGGTGTCGCGGGCAGGACAGGACAGGTTGACGGAAAATAATGACTACTCATGCATCATCATCAATCTACCTCATTAAACGTTCCCACCGAGGGGCACGAGTCCTCCGTATAGGGTGTTTAGGCCTTAGTCGTCCACGCGGGCCCAGTGCGGATTGGACGACTTCACACACAACTTTGAATCACTTCGCAGGCGTGCATGAAGGTTTTTCCCACGATGTTTCCTTCACCGTAAGAGTGTCGGATTACTACCATATAATTTCGAAAATTCGAAAACACATTGTACGTGGGGATTGATCCTCAGACCTCGCAGTAGTAGGGCGACAGTCCACACTATTCAGCCACCGACGCTCTTACTACTGTTATTAATTTCCTTCAGCACTGCTACTGTCTTAGTCAGGCGTATCACTAACCACCAAGTGAGAGGACTGACCGTCCCGTTAACTTCTGTCATAAGAAAATATAATGTAATATCGATTCTCGACCGACTGTACATTGATCATTTCATCTTTAATTTGACGTGTTGTGATCAATTATAATATATTGCTCGGATCATGCCGTGCGCCTTTTATTGACAATCAAGTTACAGCATCGTTTTTCAAATTGTATTAGCGTTCACTTATTCTGTTGACCAAATTTTATGATAATAAATGTCATATTGCGCCAAATTAATAGATTTCTTTTATGTTTTTAGAAGTAATACAGACGTTTCAGCTGAAGTTAATGTCTGGTTTTTGTTTTCACCTAAAATGCCATTGAGTTAAGACCAATTTCTTTATATGTTATTTATTTTTATTCGTTCCATTAAGAACTGGATAAGACTATGCTGCCTCATCATTAGTATTTTTTTGTTTAAATGCTGAATAAGATGTTAATGAGTAATGAGCACGATGATGATGCAATGCACTCCCTCTCCCATAAGTTACAGTAAAGATATGGGACTTTACTGAAAACTTACGAGGATTTCTTGAGGAAACTCAAAGTGACCGTTGTACTGTTTTGTTTCATTCCAACACTCGCGCTTGTTTATTGACACTTAATGGTTAATAATCCACCATCATTACAATTTGACATTCGATTAAACACAGATTTTAACAAAAAAATCTAATCGAGCCAAAACATAAGCACTTCTGAAATATTCAATTAGCGGTTCTTTAATAATAACAAAATCATTTATTTCAGGCCAAGCCCATAAACGTTCGTAACTACGAGTGATAGTATCATCCTACCCTTATAGGGTGTATAGGCTTCTGTCCGGTAGGGTGAATATAACATAGTATTCAAAGTTATATGTATGCTTATTCTTTATAATGATATACATTATTGCGTATTATACATAAGTTACAAACTATAAAATCTACCGTCTCTATAAAAAAACAGTACAGTTTTCCAATACTACTTGAGAACGTCAGCCATTATTTCAATAGCCTTCGTGTCACTGTTGATTTATATAGAAAAACTTAATGAAGCAAAAACGTGCTATTGTTATTACCTTATCTTCTATCATTAGTACAAATTGACCTTACAAAGATTACAATTTCGTGTCCCATATACTTACATATGAAAATCCGCTTTGTTAATACAAATCCAAGATCACTTGAAAACTATCCAGTGTCACATTCATTATCACTGACCGTTTATCTGCATATAACACTCACAATTCGCGTATTTTATTAAAAACACAAAGTTTGACAGATAATTCTGCCCAAGCGCACGCTACATCGCGTTCACTGACATTCACAGTAACGCAGCGAGCGCGCGCGCCGCCATCCACACTACGACTACGGAATCCACCAAATCACAAATTTACTCGCAAGCGCCTTTACTATAAATAAATTGTCGGACTTCCAGCTGCGCGTGTGACAGGGAAGCAAGGGTTATTACAATTGAACGGTGAATTGATGTAGGTGGTAATTATTTGCCGGCTCTTGGTTTCTATGGAATTTAACTATTATCAGCAGGGTAAGGTGTGGGCGACTGGGCCAAGGGGCATCGCTTCACAGACCCACAAAGGCATATAGCCCACAAATAGATAGGTAATTACTCAACCAAAAAAAAAATCAGGAAAAACAGCACATTTAAAGAAATTATTAACATTGAGAACACAGCTTCTTTATGAATAAACTTATTTTCGCAATAAAATCCATCCTCTTCCGTCATTTATCACTTCATTCGTTCGCGGGTCCTCGTAAAGTTAAATATATTTTGGCCACTTAAATTAAGGTCTTCACGCGACTTGCTACTTTTGTAATAAGCTTAAAAAAAAATCGGTTATTAAAACAAATCCGTCGTCTTATTGTATTATCGCTTTATTTCACATAACATTTCTTAGAAGATAATGATGGATCTGTAGAATGGCAAAGGGTCCAAGGGTATTTCAAAACAATGACAATAAAACAGTTATAGAAGAATCTTGATTTTAACTGTAAAGTGATGGAATCAATAACTGAAAAATTAAACCTTTTAATTGATATCTACCTAAATGTTTACTTTTGAATTTAAAGAAGAAATACTGTACTAATAATTAATTTTGGTTTGATTTTACTAAGATACTAAGAGTTAGTACTTCCCCTGGGTGGGACGTGTATGAGCTGATGATGATGATGTCTTACTCTACGCTTATCCTTGTTAGCATCTCAAAATGTGACACCGTCTTCTCAAACAGCGCATACCTAAATATCTCGTTGCCGATTGCAATCTCTCCTCCATTGTCATACGGAATATTTTTGAATGCAATCTTCTTTTGAAATCAATTTACTTGGTCTACACAAAGCAAGTAGTTTGGACCATTGAGATGCAAATCTAAAGTAAAAATCTTCACTTGTATTGAAATGTTTCGTTAAGTAGCTGCGATTGCGTAAGGTGCACTGTGTATTGGTATATACAGTGCTTAAAAGTTAAAAGCGTTAAAAATAATTATTACTTTGTTTGTGAGTTAAGTGATGTCTTGTAACAACATAACCTTGAATCGAATTGTTACTTAAGTCGCAATAAGGAAATTTGAGAATATTTCATTGTACTGAAAAGAAAATTATTACTTTAAAAAAAATGCTGTAGCATTTTCAAATAAGTGCATTGAAATAAGCCTTAATATAATAATCAACCTATAACAGCGTGTCCTCACAACATGACTACGGAGCCCAGTGCGGATTATTGTTTGTGAACACCCACTACAAAAGTGATATATGTTGTTAATAAACGAGGAATGGGAAACATTCTGCGAAAGGGACATTCTTCGAAAGCGACGTTTTGCGAAAGGGACATTCTGCGAAAGGGTTGTTTTGCGAAAGGGTCGTTTTGCGAAAAGGGCTCTCTGCGAAAGGGACGTCTAGCGACCAGGAGTCATTTTGCAACAGGGTATTGTTCGAAGGAGCCTCCTTACAAAGTAGCCAAACCAACAGCATAACGTGCTTTCCAAAGCACGGACACACTCGACATAATATTCTTCAATCACGATTTTTGGTTCGGAAAGAAATAGATCCATCAGACGACAGATCTATTTATTCGAAAACTTATAGATATGAGAAAATAAACCTTTAAGTCTCGTTTTCTAGAAAGAGACTCATCGTTGATCATTACTTAAATCGGGTTAGAACAGGATAGCGCTATTTATCGTATACAGCGATATCCCTTACTCACTCTACTTAAGTGAAGATAAACGCTTGAGCCTCGTTCTACGATACTAGTCCTTTGAAATCGAGCGAGCTTAACAACGCAGAAAACCCGTGTAAAGTATCGTTAATCTTAAGAATTTTAATATAAGTAGACCGAGTTCCTGGATAAACTACAATAGGACAACCGAGTCTCACTTAGGTGAACCGTCAACAATACGTGATTTGCAAATAGGGTCGCGAGGTTAGCTTCGACATTTCAAAGAGACTGAAGACCGATTTGTTTCGGTCACATTCGTAATGGTGGGACAATGTCAATGTCGAATGCTTCTGAATAGTGTTGCCACCACAGTTTTCAAAAAAGGGCTTTTTGAGAAGTAAAAAAGAGCTAGACAAGGCTAGATTGAGCATCAAAAGATTTAATGTTCCAAAAATGCTGAAATAATCATGTCATGAAGACGTTTTTTAAGAGCGTCTAAAAAAACGTCATCAAGACCGAGAAATACCAAAAAAGTACTTGTTAGTATGTCGGATCTGCATAACTTGGTAATATTTTCAAGACAGTAAAAAAGAGCTAGATTGCTCTTTTCGGGCTAAATCGTTAAAAAGGAGTTCATCTATACTAAAAAGTGCTAGATCTAGCTACAAAAGGGCTAAGGTGGCAACACTGCTTCTGAACTATAAGCTTAAACAGAAGAATGATGAATGGCGCTAATAGTTTTTGTTGTTTTAAAGTTGTTTTCGAATAGGTATAAAATTACGCAACTTTTGAGAGCATCCGTGGCTCATTGGTGCGGACTGTTGGTTTCCGTTCTGTAGGGTGCAGTTTCAGATCCCGCCGGGCACCAATGTCTTTTCGAATTTTCGAAATTATATGTACGTTTATCTGACGCTCATACGATAAAGGAAAGCATCGTGAGGAAACCTGCGCACGCCTGCGAAGAGATTCAAAGGTTGTGCGTGATGCCGGCCTATACGCACTGGGCACGCGTGGACTACTCAGGCCTATGCACCCTATACGTGTAGGTTCATTCCCTTCGTAGGGACAAACCATGACCTGATGATGATGATGACGCAGCTTTTGGGGGACTCAAATTTAACTGTTGCTTGTAAAATGCACTTAAAACATAGTGTACACATATTCTTCAAGCAAAAATCTAAGGGTAACCAATAAAATTTAGTATTTACTGTTACTAATGGTGAATGTGCAACAAAGTCTATATTTTATTACATCCTTCTAACGGTAAGCCAATAAAGATAAAAATAAAGACCGCAAACTTTGTACGACTTAGTGCTTTCGGAATAAATAAACCTGTACTGAAAATACATTTAGCAATTTATTGGTTTTCTATTAACGGTAATATAGTACTTAAAGTCAAGAACAACTCAAACGTTGCTTTGCATACAGTTTAAAAAGAGTTGAAGAACCATCAACTCTTGATTTAGGGTTGAAAGGTCACCCCATACTTATCAAGGAATAAACTAAACGTCCTTACAATCAAATCTATACCGAAAGAAAAAAAATTCGAGATAGTCGCTGATGGGAAAATTTGCGCTTGGATTGTAATTATTCTAGTTTTGTGAATGAAAAATAACTAATTTTTTCGAGACTCTTTAACCATAACTATATAAGTAAATCGTTTCTTTGTGTTATTATAGAGGAAGACCAGCTGCAATTATAACTTTTGAAGAATATGTTACGTAGGTATCACTCTCTAAAAAAATATCTATGCGCTCTTTTTTAAAAAAAATACAAAGTTTTAAACAACAGTTCGTATGGCTCCAGAAATGATTCCAATGGAAGTTCATTCCACAGTTTTGTTCTAGGTGGCAGAAAATGTCGGACAAAATCGGACTATGGTTCGACCTTGCCGATATTTTCCTCCTCCTCCAATCTCATCAAGAAGATGATATTTGGAGTTCCCTCGAGGTCTACGGTGATAGAACTCAATAACTTTTCTTGCCAAACCGTAAAGTATCAAGGATTTCACTGCTGGTGTCACTTTTAAAAAAAGAAATCAATATTTCACAGCTAGTTTGCATGAAGAGCGTCGGTGGCTCAGTGGTGTGGACTGTCGCCTTCCTACCGGGAGGGCTGTGGTTTCAAATCCCAACACGTACCAATGTATTTCCGAATTTCGAAAATATATGTACGTTATCCGACGCTCATACGGTGAAGGAAAACATCGTGAGGAAACCTTCATGCACGCCTGCGAAGAGATTCGAAGGTTGTGTGTGAAGTCGTCCAATCCGCACTGGGCCCGCGTGGACGACTATGGCCTAATCACCCTATACGGGTAGGCTCGTGCTCTCGGTGGGGACGTTTAATGAGCTGATGATGATTGCATTAACAAATAAAAAACAATAAGTATTTATGAATTATGATTCCAGTTTTTTTTAATTTCTATTATCAAATATCATCTTCCATTGCTGTTACTAATCTTATTATATTCTTATATTTGTAATGGAATTGCCCAATATTCGATTTTCCATTGACGTCAAAATATAACTTATATCATAATATTTACTTGTAAAAATATTCTTTTATTGCCCTCGGTCACTTGTAACTGGCTTCAATATCCATTTTTATTCCAACCCACGCTTAAGTTTCCACATGGGAAGTACTATGAAAATAACGTTACTTGTATAGAACGTTTTATTACTACAAAATATATATATTATGTGAAATTGTATTTTTCTATTCCGACTAATATAATTCGGAGATCCCTTCGAATTATATATATTCAGTAGCTTAACATTATTAGATATCGCAATAATAATTATTTAAGATTGACGACCCTTATTCTGTAATGTAGTCGTCTGTTACTACACCAAAGGTTCCGGTTCAATTAATCAGCACTACAACATGTTGTAGACATTAACATGTCTGTTTGTATTGTTCTGCGGTGTTTTCTATGTTTAAATTATGCATTGGCCAAAAAGCATAGAGTTTGTTTATCTGTGACGTTAGTACCCATAATACAATATGCCGCTTATCTTAGGGAAGTAGCGCGGTATGAATGTCATTGGATATTTTAATGGAGGAGTACGGAATGGAAGAGATACTATATTGTCAATCTTATTAACTAAGACATTTGTAAAATCAATAAAAAATGATACATTAATTAATTAGCATCTGTTTCGATCAGAGTGACGGGTTAGAGTGCGACATTGGTGGAGAATATGTCTATAAGTTGTTGGTCTTAATCAATGCCACTCTACATCATACGAATGTATCTATTTATCTTGACACGTCCTGTACATTTTGAGACATAAAAAACAAAATGGTACTCTACACAACATATGCTCTTTTACAGGCAATTTCACTAGCTACAGTGCCCTCACCCCAAAACACAAAAGTGTATAGCACTACTATTTGACGGGACGGAATCTGGTACTACTCAGTACTTAGTGTACCACCTAATAGTAGATTTTATTTGTTTTGTCCGTCACAGTCCTCAATAAAAGGTTCATTTTATAATAGTATTTTGAATATACTGCTAAATAAGTTCCTTTAATTGAATTTACCATATCTAGCAATATGATGTTCTGGTAATAAATCTGTTCGCCTTGTCCATAAAACATTCATGGACAGGAAGCAATGATTTTGAGTTTGATTTCAAATATAGATTTCTGCTACTGGCATACTGTCATTTTAGAACAAAGGCCTACCAAAATGACTTTCATCGAAGAAGAGCCTCGAATTATTCATATTTAAATGTATTTATGTTTGTTTCTATTTCAAAGTAAAAAGTAAGCCTGATAATATTGAGATTATTAAAAATCTGTATGAATTTAATATAGACTACATCCGGAAAGATCTTTATTCGTTTATTGAAGTGCTTATGTTTAATGTCCATGGAAGAAGTGGTCTATTAACAAGATGGCGTCAACAAAAGTTTATTAACTATAAAACTATCCGATATCATGAACAGACATAATGGTGACATTATAGCCCCTAGAGGGTAAAATTAGACGGAGTTCCGAAAGACCATATAACATTACGATGGACATCGGTTAACTTTTAGGGGTGTGCTATGATTTATTTATTTATATACCAAGAAAATATTGCATACAAAAGACAGACGATAGATATGAAGTCTAGATCCTTGGCCACATAGACAACTTTTGTGTAATCAATATTATATATTTAATACATAACACTCAAAGCCAAAATTAAACAAGTTTTTATAGTAAAGCAAATCGCTGATCTCATCTCAGAAGAACATACCTACCTCTTAAATAAGTCAACAACTTAGTTTTAAGTCTATTATGGCAATCGCTAAATATATCTGTATTTGGATTTTTAACAGTTGTTACAGTCGTTATACTTAGAACACATTCTAGGTAGTGGATGATAAAATGATTTGATGTTTGAAACAATTATTATTTTTTCGTTTACCTGATGGGGACAACATAAAAGTTTCTATCTCTTTTTCTTTCTCTTTATTCTGTTGCAGTTAACTTACAGACTTATAAATTATCCTTAAAATAAAAATTGTAGCACATGGTTTTGCCACTGTAGTTAGTGGTATTAAGACACTTAGCATTTTTTTTCTCGAGTGACGGACGCATGGCAGTGGTGACGCCAATAATTACTATGATTTTCCATCGTATCTTTTCAAGAGCGCGAATGTTCCGCTAAATTCGTAACATAAAAATAAAAAAGGACAATCAGGCAATAATGATGCAAATAAGTCAGAAGGCTACCCCTTGTTTAAATATTAAAAAAAACAACACCCAGAAGTTATTACAAAGGTACCGTTTATTTAATTACTGCTTAATTTTCCCGAGTTTTTATTTCTTCCTCAAATTTAATTTACGGAACCTAATTACCATAGGCACGCTCGCTCCTCCAGTTTTCTCACCCACAAACGTTGATCATTTACGCGCGTTATTTGGCCTGGGTCTCAATCCCACTAAATTACTTGACATTTGAGAATCCATGTGGTGTAATGGTCGAGACGTCGGCTCCTACACCAAGGGTTCTGAGTTCAATCCCCGGGCTTTACATACGTGTGCATGAGCATGTTTGTTTTGTTAATGGGTATTTCTATGTATATACATACATTTTTTTGTAAATACATAGACATGTATTTACAAAAAAAATAGAAGTATGTTTGTCAGTTGCTTAGTACCCTTATTATAGGATAAATGGCGCTTTTAGTGAAAACTGTGTCAGTGCCGCACAGACACGGCAGCATAAGCTGAGATAGGGCCCTTTTGACCAAAAATTTTAATTTTTGTGTACCTACTTACCTTTTTAATTTTTCCTTTTTTTATTGTTTAATTGCATTGTCCTTGTCCTTTTGAACTTTTGTGGTGAAATAAATGTTTTTTTTCTTTCTTTCAAAAAAATACAATACTTTTATGACACTTTAAAATCCAACTGTGAATTGGCTTTTCCAGTAAGACTTTTATATGAATAGTTTAAAATAGTAATTAATTCTTGGTGTCACTAATTAAAATCTTACCATAGAACAGAACATATGAGTGAAAAAATTTAATATTGAGACACAATTACGATCCTCTTGGCGCATTTTAAATTTCTCGGAATTGGGGCCGTGCAACAGTAAACTTGTCTATGGGTAACCATAAATAATTCTTTTAACGGTGTCGTTCGCACGCCCGTCCCGACGACACGCGCGACTTTTTGTCGCGACGAATTTTTGACGAGACGGGCATGTAAAGAAAATATGGTATTTTTCATTGGAAACGCTTATTCAAAAAATGTGGACGCTTTTATGAAATGTGTCCGTTTTAAAAGTATGTTATTTGTAAGAGGAGAGAAAGCCTCCTTTTTTATTAAGGAAAAATACCTTTAGTCAAATTAGTATCGGCTTATATTCGAACACGTAGGTGTTTGAGCGTCGGTGGTTCATTGGTGTGGATTGTTGCCTTCCGATCTGGAGAGTGCAGGTTCAAATGTATTTTCAAATTTTCGAAATTATCTATACGTTTATCCGACGCTCGCAACCTGCGCACGCTTGCGAAAAAATTCAAAGGTTGCGCGTAATTTCGGCCAATTCGCACTGGGCCCGCGTAGACGGCTAAGGCCTATACGGCCTTGAAGGCCTTTACGGGTACGCTCGAGCCCCTCGTGGAGAAGTATAATGGTCTGATGATGATGAGGTATTTTTTTATGGTATAAATAGAATTTCTTGATACATAATTACACTTGTTTGTTTCAATTAGGTACTCCGCACCCGATTTTCGTTTATTTAAGTACTCAAGGTTTCAACATTTGAACCAAATTTGTATAAAATATTAACCCAGCCTAAGTACTGATAAACAGCAGGTCTTAAATCTTTAGACCATTTACCGCTTCTTGTTTAGCTATAATCCACCCTATAGTCTAGTATCTCAAAATAAAAAATATCCACTGACATTCACACAGCGCCTTCTAGACTAAACTAAGCATTAGTTTCTAATATAGGTATTAAACGACGGATGAACATATTATATATATGGGATTTTCCTATGCATATATGAAAACATACATATTATACATGAATGTTTATACAAAGTCTCAATTGAGTATCTTTAACATGACGAAACACTTCGAGAAAAGGTAGGTAGTGCTTGCGCTTGGCTTGGCTCGTCTTGGTAGGCACTACCGCGCCCCCAGATTTCTCAAAGTATCCAATATCAATTATTACTTTCAGTCAAATTGATGTAAAACCTCGCATGGCTCATAATGAAATCCTTAACTTTACCGTGCAAATTTATAATTTATACGGTAATTGATGTACACTGAGTTACGGACAACTTCACATTTACAGCTTCCTTATCAACCTCGTAATTACCGAAATGACTGGCCTCTCAAAGAAATCGCATAAAAGCGATATCGAAATTATTCATATCGCAAGCAGTAAACGGGGGCTATTGTTTTATTATGAATCGTCGTCCATTAGTAGAATTGCGTAGATTTAGTGCGGGCATCTCTGACGCGGCGTTTAGGGGCACCCTAATAAATTGTGGATGGATATCCTTATGTCAGATTGGTTGGAACGCGTATGTGCTAACTCAGTTAACGTATGCTGATGCGCGGTGTTTACACGCATGGTTTTTATTTTTGTATATTAATGGATACATATTTTAGAGCGTCGGTGGCTCAATGGTGTGGACTGTCACCCTCCTACCGAGAGAGCTGAGTTTCAAATCCCGCCACGTACCAATGTGTTTTCGAATTTTCGAAAAAAATATGTACGTCAACCAACGCTCTTACGGTGAAGGAAAACATCGTGATGAAACTTGCGCACGCCTGCGAAGAGATTCAAAGGTTGTGCGTGATGTCGTCCAACCCGCACTGGGCCCGCGTGGATGACTAAGGCCTAATCGCCCTATACGGGTAAGCTCGGTGGGGACGTTTAATGAGCTGATGATGATGATTTTAGGTAACGCAAATGGCAAAAAAACATAACCCTTATTGATCGTAGGTATATGCAATGGTATTTATATGGAATATCGTTTATTCTACCCTCGTAGTCTTGTAGTCTGGTGGTGTGAACTCTGGGACGTCCAGTTTGAATTCCTCGGGAAGAGTCTAGTCATAAAAGTCACTTTGTGTGACATTCTTAGTTGGTTGGAATTATCGCAGACTGAATCATATGATATTTTCGGGCAAGAAAAATGGTTCCGTGTTTTAGCGGGCATATTAAGCTGGTACCGGTACTGGCTACGATATTAGTATGGTAGTGGTTAAATCCATCAATCAACCACCAATACCCCATAGCTATGCTTAGCGGGGAGGCCTGCAGATCACTTTCAACTCGATACCTCTCTTATTCGTCTAAACCCTAGATTATAAATAAGTATCCTACGACAAGTTATATTTTGAAACTTTTTTGATACCATTAATTCGTTTAAAAGTTAACGCTGTGAATTGACTTGTACGTGGTTAAGAAGTTGGTCACTGATATTTGTGTTTTTTTACCTTTGGAATACAAATGAAAAAGCAGGATGAAAAATACATTTAAACAGATCCCACTAAGCTTAGTTATGAGAAATTTTCCCATTAAACTTGATGTAGACACCAATTATACACTTCCGTACAGTTTCAAAGGCACTTGTAATGACGTCCTAGATAGTTCTTCTGGTATCTTAAAGAGTGACATTAACTTTTTGTAAAGCAAAGACTCGGGAAGATAATTAAATACGACAGAGTTAAATTACTACTAACAATAAACACACGTAACAAGAAATTACAGTGTTTTACGAGCGGTAACGATTCGGAAATGTTAAATATACCGATTTCTTGTAAAAATAATAATTATGCGCCTTTGACTACCAAAAACCCACAACCCATTTTTGTAGTACGCTCGTTTCGTAGGGTTCATCAACAAACATTTGAATGTACAATCATGTCTGTTTGTATGTGTCAAAATTGAAAAAATAATAATATAAAATAATTTATTGCTTTCGCAAAGGTAAAAGATACATATCAGTTGTGAAAGTATCCTTTTAAGCATAGCAATGCTGTACAGGAGACTCCGCTCTACGTACATTTACTTTTTACAAAATGCTTTCTTGATCCGTTATATTATTAACAACCTATGGAAAAAACAAAATGTGTCTGGGTGTTAAGCAAAATAAATATGCAACTATGTGTAGGTACTTGACGTACCTCACAATAATACAAGTTCTTTAATTAAATTTTCTTAGCTGCTAAGGATTGGTCTGCGAAGACGTCATTAGACCTTTGTTCAGTAGTAGCCATATATTAAGATACAACAATATGTTAAAAAGTTTAGCTTTTCAGTGCAAACTTCCAGCAATATGTTTCTTAGGCGTTGAAAATACGAAACTTAGAGTAACATTTCGCCCGCCCTAACAATATAAATCTATTAAGACGATGTAAACAAAGTTTAAACATGTAATTAAAGCAGAAGCTTATCGTATAGTGGTGTACTCCCTCGTAAACATAGATACAATCGCGAGTCCTTAAGATAATGAGCGCTAAACCGACGGTGCGCAAACCTCGTCATTATCATACGCACAAATTACGTTTGTACACGTAATTAATTCGAAGAAAATGTGCTGATGCTGCCTGGAGAACGTGGAAATGGTTATTTTGAAAAAAAACTGGGTTTGTTCAAAATAATAACAGGGTAAATGTAAAGAAACACATGTAAAGGAGAAATAACTGTTTTTTGAAAGAATTGTTTGCTATTGGCCACGGATGATCTTCAAAACTTCATGGGACACACGGCGAACGCAGATGGCTCTCTGATGGAAGATAGCATGGAATAAAAAGACATGTCGTGTACGCAATGATGTGAAAAAGTATGGATTCGTGATATGCAAACAATCGAAAAAAGTGTTCCGAATGCAGTGACAGCACATATACACATATTCCGAATTTCGAACACATTTACCTAAACAAAAGAGTACAAAAAATTCTTCGGCGGTTCGTTTTTGAGGCACGAATGGCGTATCTACCTTTAAATATACAGAATATCACTGCGTATACGAGTAGTACATGATAGAGGGTCAACATCATTAAAAAGCAAAATATTAATTAATATATTGCGTTAATATAATCAATTGATCCCAATTTATGTGTCTTGCAAATTAAATTTTCGTATCATATTTTTAATATTCATCACTTAGACTAAATAAATTCATGGACTTATATTACGCAGTAAGTTAGTAAAAGGCGTGTAAATAAAACAAGCTTACGAATACTTAAGTTGGTTCCAAAAGAGAATCACTTCAGGAGTCACTAATGGACTCCAGTAGATTGTGTTGTGAATAATATTTAGGAACTTAGCCTGATACCCAAACAGGCAGCTTTCCGCACCATTTAAATGTCACGTTGTGATTTTCCAAAGCAATTACATACTCAACGATAAGTAGAAACACTGCCATGAATAGGACATTTAAAATGCAATATGTGTTTAAAAGCGTAATTGTTACGAATTTCTTGACAATCAAATCACAAAGTTGATTAATATTTAAGAGTATAAAACAATGTCTTGAAGTTTTCATATTTCTTCACATCTAAGCATAATACATACATCCTGTTGTTTTTGATCACACTCATTACTTTATTTTAAACATAGACCCTTGGCAAAATTTTTCTTATTTTTTAATAGGGATTAACGAAAATGTTGCTTTAAAAAAATTTTGTTCTTGTTATTTTATAATCCGGCAACGCATTTCTTTGCCCTCTGGTATTGCAAGTGTACATGGGCGACGGCGTCATTTACCATCAGATGAGCCGCCTGCTCGTTTGCCCACTATAACATAAAAAAATCAGGTTCTTGTTGCTGTCTTACCGTGTTGTAATATTTAATTAATACTATCAAAATTATCTTCCTTTTTCATGTAGGAAGGAACTCATGATCTCTCTTGATTTTTTATTTTAATAATAAATCTCACTGATTTCGTAAATATACTTGAATGGGTTAACTTCGCCAAAGTGTTTTTAAGCTTTGTGACATTTTCCTTTTATTCCAAAAGATAAAACATATTTTCCAAAGTTAATTGTGGATTTTAAACTTTTAACTTTAATCGTGTTAATGAAGCTCATTAACAGTTTGTTCAGCAGCTTTCAATTACGCTACTTTTTGCTTTAACTGTAATTATTTTGAAATGTTCTTGAATGAATCGCTGTAATGAAGTTTGGACAAGTAAATTATGAGGTTGAAAAATATTCCCGTTGCAAAAGCCGACTAATTATCACAATTGTATAAAATTCTTTTCTCAAACATTGTGATATTATCAAACTGACCAAACATAGATTTTCCTTGAAATGCGGTTTCGTTATCTAGTTTTTGCTGCTTAATTTGAATCCCAATTTTATCCAACTTGCTAGTGCTTATTGTCTCGTGAAAAGCGAAAATATAAAGGTACCTAGCTCTTTGAGCTAGGGTTATGCTGTACAGAGGACTAAGATAGAAATGTTTCTAATTAAAATTATCTTATAACGACAAATAATGTGTTTCATCATCATCATCATCAGCTCATTAAACGTCCTCCTAATATAAGTCATCCACGTGGGCCCAGTGCGGGCTGGACGACTTCACACACAACCTTTGAATCTCTTCGCAGGCGTGCGCAGGTTTCCTCACGATGAATTCTTTCACCGTAAGGGCGTCGGATAGCGAACATATATATTTTCGAAAATTCGAAACACATAAAATACAATAATGTGGTAGTATTTTATGGCTCCCGTTGATGAACCGTGTATTGAGAGAGAGGTTTTAAAAAAAAAATTTAACCGTTTACATAGACCGAACGACGGGTTTGTCCCCGTCAAAGGCCTTGCACAGATTTCGTTGGCTTTTTGCCTAAGCTTATTGGCCTTTCCGGTCTTTTTACCATTTTTAGACGCGGGGCTAAGATTCTTCTATTTCAACCCTAATGATATTGTTCCAAATAGCTTTAGATATTTTTCTAAGCCTTAATGTTAAAATTATGTTAGCGATTATATTTTTCATACATATTTTGTTTGATAGATATATAATTGATGGTGTTCTGGAATGCTAGTGGATAAATAATCTATTTATTGTAGACATTTAGATTATTTAATGTTCTATTAGGTTATCATCATTCATTATTTTAGTCTATACCGTTGTGCTGCAAGACACAGGCCTTTCCAACATAGCATTAAAAGTCTAGCTATCTCTCGCATAGTGGGTACTCGAGCTAAATGCGAATTGGTGGGTGTTCAATACAACGCAACGAAGTCACCAACTACTCGTACTTAACGTGAGATCATAAATTTTAGGGACATTTGGTTTTTCACTATTTGCCGTTTGGAATTCTGTCTAATATTACCTGACCTTGTTCGCGGATCTTACAGGGTGACAAACATCGACTACTGCGTGTCAATCTCTACAGTACTTTCGCTGGACAAAATTATTATCTTCCACATATCGCACTCCACTGTTGGATTTGTCAAACAATTTGTTCTAAAATTTTGTTTTGGTCTCCCCCATTTTGCGCCAGATTTTGTGGTCCTCCGCTTCACTCTGCAAGTTGTCGGTCTATCGGGCTGGAGGGCGTCCTACGCTTGCCAAGACGCGATCTCCATTCCAGAACTCGTATGATAGAAAATTATTACATATTTTGTAATACTTTTCTCTAAAATTGTACTCTACAGTCGAAATTTGAGTGGCTAAAAGGTTTTAGATTGGCACGCATTCCCTTGTCTAAACGTTTAGGTGCTTTTTGAGCGCGCGGCGTGAAATCGAACTGTATGTACCACATTGAAAACACATGCACACGCTTTGGTTTCCCCTTGATTTATCGCCTGACCGCTGCCCCTGCCAGGCACGGATATTTTCCAGAATGTACGGTCAAAAGTGAAAATTCAAGAAAACTGTGTGAACGTGAAAGTTACACGCTGAACGTGAACTGTAAACTCGTAGATAGTAATCTGGTTAGAATAAGTACTTAAAGCCCTTGATGCTGATGTGAGCATTTATTATTGTTAATTTATTTTTAAGGTGAAGCAAGTTACTGTGGATGAGTATTGTAAAACATAGGCATGGAATTTATATAAATGATCACTTTTAGAAATGTTTATCAATTTGAAGGTGAAAATTTTCTGCAATTGACGAACAACCGAGAAACAGTGGGAGTTAAATATAAAGTATATTTTTCAAAGCCTTTGTGACGTTGACACTTCTCTTTAATAATATTATAGTTATTGCTATTTTGAGCTGTATTCGATTAAAATTAAGCTATTATTTCAAAGGAGAAGCTGCATTCAATCTGTGTAAAAAATCGATTTAAAGCTAAAATTTAAGAATTTTCTGTATAAGTATGTCTGCTTAAGCTAGAGCTTAACAGTATATCGCTACATACAACATCACAGCGTAATGTAAATTTTATCTCAGCAACAGCAATCTTATTGCGTATAGATAAAATAAAATAAAGAAATATATTCGTTTATTTCCAGGTCATATAACCCATATTAAAACTCAAAAATCTATGTTCTCATTTACCATTAAAAAACATTATACAAATTAAAACATTCAATAAATTAAAATCAAAACGACATTTCATTAATATCAAAAACAACAATAGACAGATTAAAAAAAATGTTTAAAGTAGTTACTGTGTACTTGTTAACAATCTCATTGAACGTATAGCACTTCATTACTAAAGCTGTGCTGAATACCAGAGCGGTGTTACATTTCATGTATGCAATCATTTACGATGAACCCGTAACGTATTCCTAATTGGCCAATGACCGTTCGAGTTGTTAATCCAGCTTATGATTAACGTTTCGTAATCTTCACGCCAATAAACTGCCACATATTTGTTGAGGCGACTCACTTTTAGTAGCGCTCTTTGACTTGAGACAAACATAAATTGTCGTGCTACTTGATTTATTCAAAGATGTTTGTCAAAGGAATAACTTATTCATAAAAATAATTTTAGTAAAGGCTGGTTTAGACCTCTCCCCCTGCAAATTGGCTTGACCTCAACAATGTGTTAGGTAAAATAAAAAATTGCTTACGTCATCATCAGCTCATTAAACGGGGGCACGAGCCTTCCCGTAAAGGGTGTTTAGGACTTAGTGTCCACACAGGCCCGATGCGGGTTGGCTAACCTCACACACAACCTTTGAATTTCTTCGTAGACGTACGCAGGTTTCCTCATGATGTTTTCCTTCACCGTAAGAGCGTCGGATAGACGTACATATAATTTCTGAAAAATCGAAACCGCATTGGTACGTGCGGGATTTGAACCTACACCGTCCACATTTAAACTCCACAGTAATAAGCTACCGACGCTCTTACATAAAAAGCATATATTTGGTTGTTATGTAGGAAGTATAAACCTTTTCATTTTGTTATTTACTTTTATTCAATTTTACAATATGTATTTACATTATTATTTTCATTATTTTCACTTCAATATCACTATGCATTGTAACTCTCGATTCTTTCAGCCGCAATAACTTCGGTCGGGAAAACTATATGAACCGACCCATTGCATTAGATGCCATAGCATTTTTCCTTCATTCCCATCCAATCTTTATAATTTTCACCCTTTTTAGAGATTTAAATCGCCTTTTTCATTTATTTGACATGTTTGTTTATATCTATGACGTTTCCCCTAGCAACGTTCAATTACTCTTAAATTCCCTATTTTAGCTATATGACCTACGTTAAAATCTAATTTATTTCGAATTAATAAAATGATTGAAATTTGACGGTTGTCAAAGGCTGATATAAATAGAGGCCTTTGGCTGCTGTAGGATCTTTTCGATTCATTCTTTACAGTTTCTTTCGGATTATTTACTAGTCTGATACGAGTATATTCTTTGTGGAGAATCATAATATACCAAACTCTCATTTACATTCCACAAATCGCTGCTGCCGCTGCTGCTGCCGAGGCTGTTACGTGAGAAGCCAAACTACTGGAGCTTCGGATGTCCTATCGCCGGAGCTGACGCGAACCAGGTGCCAGTGAATCCCTGGAAGCGCCCTAATACTACGCGGCTCTGTGGAATCAAGCCTCCACGGCGCCTCAAACTCTCTGCCGTGCCATCGTGCTCATCCCTGCAGTTTCGTGCATCCTAAGCTGTAGAAGACGAACAAGGAAGATACAAGCTACCACACTATACACTTCATCATTTATACCTCTCACTCTACACCTCTACTCATTCCATCCACGTTTAGTTATTTTGTATTAGGTCTTTTATATTAAATTGCATATCCCTCATTATTGGTCTTCTCATTGTCGCTTCACGACAGTTAAAATTGAGTTGTTAGATACATAACATACACATTGCAAGTTAAATAAAAGCTTGTAAAAATACTAAACACTCAACGAAAAAAACCGTTATGATTATTTAAACAGCATATTTTTCATTTGTTTACACATAAATTTTAGTAGGTTAACAGTCGAGATACTGAGCATTCATTGAACGCAGCGCAATCAAAGGGAAATGAGAAATGTATTTATTACTGTGGAACGCCGAGTCTCTGCGTGAGATTGCCAATCTTTTCGTGGAATAAATATTTATAAGCAACACATTTGGGGGTGTTTGTTTAAATAGTTCTTGGTATGCTTGGTTTGTGAGTTGGAATATTTTGTGAGAAACGTTAAAATTACACTTCCTCATTAAAGAAGATAGAGTTTACTTCCTACTACTATGGTGCAGCAACGTCACCACCATCATTACGGTCTTAAATTTCCACTACTAAACGAAGGTCTCCCTTGATGTAGTAATGTCAAAATAGACACGAATTGTACCCAACACTTGAACCAGATTTTCTGGCACAGCAACCCATAGTAAGTTTTGGATTTAAACAAATGTTTACATCGGTAGCTCTTGAGATATCAGCCATCTACCTGAAGCTCGTGCAAGTCTGTTTGGACTTCATCTTTTTAGAGAAGGCCAACTGCTCTATAATTTGGTTATATCAACAGGTATTTTTCTCTATGTGCTTAAATAATTTGATGGAAATAAGTACCTATTTTTCTTTTAGATGCTATTAGTGGTAACGAAACTAAGGCGTCGGTTTCGAAATAATATTATGAACGTATATCCGACGCTCTTACGGTAAAGTTAACGCACGCGTGCGAAGAGATTCAAAGGTTGTGCGTGAAGTCGGCCATTGCGCACTGGCCTAGCATGAACGACTAAGACCTCTGTAGGCCCTTTGCCGGTAGGCTTGTGCTCCTCGGTGGGACCGCTGGTGGAGGAGGCTCCGGATATTTAGCACAGAATGAGATGAGCTTTGTCGTGCAGTAGACTGAGATAGTTTAAAATGGAAACATCTATTATATTATATATCTAGAATAAGTTAAAAGTTAAATAAAAAGAGAGAGACTGAGGAATACGAGTAACTTCAAGGAAATTCAAACTATAATAAGGTCAAAAATGAATACCCTTTAAATATCAGTTATTTCAAACTGTGTCATCGCTTAAAAAACCATATCGCCAGAAAAAAACATTTATTGCCCCAAAACTAAAGACTAACTTATTAATAGAATACCTCAT
The DNA here is from genome assembly GCA_019425675.1 of Leucinodes orbonalis. Classification (NCBI taxonomy): domain Eukaryota; kingdom Metazoa; phylum Arthropoda; class Insecta; order Lepidoptera; family Crambidae; genus Leucinodes; species Leucinodes orbonalis. The sequence goes on along the minus strand of PQWD01002117.1, from coordinate 49,150 downwards.
ATACTTACAGAACATACTTTTTATGCACACTGCCTAATGTTGGTACCATACGATGATCGAACCCAATAGCCATAGTAGCTCACTTTACTCCCTCAGTCCAACTAAATGTTTCCATATTGACACACAGAAAGGTATCAACTTCTATGCTTTGCTCCAATATTAGTACAGGCTCAATCTCAGTTCCGCCCAAGCCACCTTGAGCGTCGTACACAATCTTGTCTATTGTCCGTTTGCTAGTGTAAATACAACCCTTTATTGATGTTGTAAAGGCGGGGCGTGATGACAGCGAGGAGTATGACATTGAACCAGAATTCTTCATTATAATTTGAATATAATATATCACCTTATTTGATTACAAATATTTTGAAGTAATGAAAGAAAATACTAAATACATTGTTTTATTTGACACATCAATAAAAATATTATATTGAGCGAACCTCAAAATAAATTGAACCTTGAGATGCATTCAAATAAGGTTTATTTGCCGATTATGCTGCTGTGCCGTTTACGCTAATCTTTTTACTTACCCGTTCACCCTTAGTGTAATAGCCGACGTCTCAACCATTACACTAGATGGGCTGACGAAATATTTTTTGTAATAGGAACTTTGAATTTATCAGACAACCATTGACGTATTTTGGGGCTTGCCAGTTCGAGGTAAATATAGTACAACCAGGGCTATAAGTTACTGCTCGAAACCCCGTATGGTGAAAACCATAAGAGGAGGTCTTAGTCCAGCAGTATACTCATGTAGCTGTTATTACCAATTGAAATGTTACTTGTCATTTAAAAATGTTCATCTCTCCTTACTTACCCATCAAGGGCAAGACACTACCCATAAGTTGTATGTATAGACCTTAGTTAAATAATGTTAGGTTAATTTTTTCGCCCTGGTGCTATTTATTAATTCTGTCTACGATTTTATATCTACAGAATTTAAAACCATCAAATTCCATTTATATTGTATCATAAAATTTCAATTTTACTAACTAAGACTGTACTTTGTTATATGTTTGTCTCGATGGGTATGGTTGACAATAGGACCCTATTTGCACTATTCTCTCTCCCTCTCTCTCTTCAACCTTTCGCATTCCACAGCTGGACATAGGTCCCCTATTTTGCGCCAGATATCCCGGTCCTCCATTTTCTTCATCGAGCCTCCACCAATGACCTTTCGCAAGTTATCAGTTCATCGGGACGATGATATTGTAGTTATTAATGTTTTTTTTGTATTTTTCATTGACTTTCGTTATGAAATTGTATAATGAAGCATACATTTTCTAGCTAAGAATCCGCTTACAAAAAGCCCCGGCCTTAGTTTACAAGTTGTTTACTCACTGATCTATCCTCAGTTTTACGCCGGCCATGTTTTTATTTGCTTATCGTTTATTTAGGATTCCTGCTTTACAGGAATTGAACGAAATAAATATACGGTGCGATGAAAGACGTGGTGATTATCTCGTACAATAGGTTTTATTCAGTGATGTTTACGAGTTGTTATATAAATCACGTTCTCGTACGTTTTTATTGTGTTCATATAACTTAATGTTGTTTGAAACAATACTATGGTTAATGTTTTGTAATTTAAGTATTTGTGGAATTACGCAACCTTTCAAGTTGTTTTTTTATGTTAAGAGTGAATTATTCTAATGCTGGAACAATGAAATAAGGGTTGTTTGAACTAGTACATGGCAGAAATTAACTTCGATTTTGAATAAATTTTTGACTCGTGTTTCATTAAAACCACAGAGCACGAAACTTTATAACATGAAAAAAATACTTGCTATTAAAGCTATTAATTGAAAAAAACATATTTTTTCCGGTATATATTACATATAGGGTTGGTAACAATGATCTTAAAAAGCTCCAATAACTTGCACTAACTATATAATAATATCTCTATACTCGTCTGCGATAACAGGCATTAGTTCTGCGACATATTATATGATAGCCCACTTATTGTTAAATGAAAGCCACTGAACGGCGTCAATTAAATACTGCCCCATTTTTTAAAACGTGATTATTTATGTCATCATCATCAGCTCATTAAACGACCCACCGAGGGTCACGAGCCTATCCGTATAGGGCGATTAGACCTTAGTCGTCCACGCGGGCCCAGAGCGGATTGGACGACTTCACACACAACCTTTGAATCTCTTCGCAGGTGTGCGCAGGTTTCCTCACGATGTTTTCCTTCACCGTAAGAGTGTCGGATATCGTACATATATTTTCGAAAATTCGAAAACACATTGGTACGTGTCTGGATTTAAACCTCAGCCCTCCCGGTAGGAAGGCGACAGTCCTCACCATTGAGCCACCGACGCTCTAAGTCGTCCAACTCGCACTGGGCTCGCGTGGACGACTAAGGCCTAATCACCCTATACGGGTAGGCTCGTGCCCCTCGGTGGGGACGTTTGATGAGCTGATGATGATGAAAAAACTATTTTAGAGAGAACTTAATATGAAATTGTCTTAAAATTTTAAAACTTTGTTATTCATTCCCGACATTTTGGCGACTAAATTCATTAAATATTTTCTGCATTACTATGTTGCGTGATGTGAATGTGTGATACCTATAATTTCATTACAAACTCTATTTGCAAAGCCCAATTTTTATAACCCAGCGCAGGGCAAGGCATTTCGTCGCGCTCCCCTTTGTTCACTTCCTTTGTTTCGATTTTTGCGGTTTTCTTTTGTAACGCCCAAAGAAATCTCTTTATTTTCCGTCAACGAAGCTTTTTCTCGACATGACCAATTTATTATTTGCGGTCACCACACTTCTTAACTGGTACACGTTACGTTGAAAATTCAGCTTCTCAACTGCAAATGTAATTTTGCTTCTAATGATTCTCAATGCGTCCTCCGATTTCCGTTAGTAGTTCTTACAGTGCTGTCCATAAAGGTCGTTTTCGATTGGTCCCGTATCGTTAGGACGTAATGATATAATAAGGCATTGTTTTTGCTCATTGCTGGTGTTTTTACGAAATTCCGTCTAAGTGATGCCAACAAAATGTTTTTTTCACGTCGCTACTCTCTTTTGATCTATTGTTTTTGAATTTTACCATAGAGTACTTTTTCCTGTAATTAATTCTATGGATTAAGATAATTATTTTACTTTAATTAATTGCGAACACTAATATTATTTTACTTTGATAATGTCGCAAAACGTTTAATGAGGTTAAATATTTAATAATATAAAATGTTGTATTTAAGTACAACGAGTATTAAAGTAATGAAATATTAAGGAAATCATCACAGAATATTCCCAAATACGAACCAATATCTGGTGAAGCTTCATCATCATCATTACCTTATGCCATCCTACTATAAGGCACAGGCTTCCCAATAGCCATACTGCATGGCTATTGGATGTTTGGGCTGTAACCCACCACGCGGGTTCAATGCGGATTCGCGGATCTTAACGACAAGCATTCTTAGATAGTAACCGGGACCATCAGTCGTGTCACTTGCCATCAGGTAATTCCTGACCGTCCTGTACACTTATTAGCATAAAAAGTTATATTATCATCCAGTATTACTCGCACTACCCGTAATAAACTCGTATAAATTGTGTTAGTATGAATAATCTTCTCTGTTCCTTTCAACTTATTGCAGTCCACTGCTGTGCAACACGTGCATACGTCCCCCCATTTTGTGCCGGACATACTAAGCGACGGTGGCTCATTGGTATGGACTTAGGCCTTTCAATCTGGAGGGTTCAGGTTCCAATCTTGCCACGTTCCAGTCTTTTCGAAATTTTGCAATTATATGTACGTTTATCCGACGCTCTTACGGTGATGGAAAACATCGCGAGGAAACCTGCGCATGCTTACGAAGAAATTCAAAGGTTGTGCGTGAAGTCGTCGAATCTGCACTGGGCCCGCTTGGACGACTAAATCATATACACCCTTTACGGGTAGGCTCGTACCACTCGTTGGGGATGTTTAATGAGCTGTTGATAATGATACTGATTTTGCGCTTTCCTCATCCAGTCTTCAATAGCAAACCTACGCATGTCGTAGGTAGTTCGGTCTCCCTTTAAATTTTCGAAATAGCAATATAATCCAAAGCCATAGAGCTGATTATGATGATACGGATCTTTCGTTTTCCTCATCCAGCCTTCAATAGCAAACCTACGCAAGTCGTCAGACCATAGGGTTCCCTTTTATTTTTCCAATCATCATCATCATCAGCTCATTAAACGTCCCCACCGAGGGGCACGAGCCTAACCGTATAGGGTGATTAGGCCTTAGTCGTCCACGAGGGCCCAGTGCGGATTGGACACTTCACACACAACCTTCGAATCTCTTCGTAGGCGTGCATGAAGGTTTCCTCACGATGTTTTCCTTCATCGTAAGAGCGTCGGATAACGTACATATATTTTCGAAAATTCGAAAACACATAGGTACGTGCCGGGATTTGAACCTCAGCCCTCCCGGTAGGAGGGCGACAGTCCACACCATTGATATTTTTCCAAATAGCAACATAATCCAAAGCTATCGGCAACTACAAAGTCGCTGCAAAATTGTACGTACGTAATCTTAATTAAGTTAATAATTCCTTTATGGTATGATTACAGGTGGAGAAAGGCTAGGCGTACATTTCAAGACATGCAAAAGTCTCGTTTGCAAATCGGTTTATTGTTGCGGCATATTTATTTGCTTTCTATATAATCATTGTTGAGCCGAATTTTAGACAGTTTCCTTGTTTTAATAGCTGTAGTGTTAGTGTGTTATTATTGGAAAACGCACATTCCATCAGAAATATTCTGTTAAAATCTAGTCAAGTTTCAATGGAGCTGCTTGTTTATGTCTAAAAAGTTATTTTCGCCTAAATTTCAACAAACTTCTCCGATATAGAATGTCGAATGTCTCTCCAAATAAAACGTATAACTCAATTTTGATTCAACTACTTACATTCATTAATGTTTTACTTTTTATATCATTGCCTAGATTGTATAAAACAAACTACCGCATGAATCAAGTTTGAAGTTGGAGTTCCAACCAAATTATTTAAAGATTGGTGAAGCGAACATGTTCCTTCGATGTTGCAAGTGTATATTACAATTCAGATTAGATGAACACTGCGCTGAAGTAAGTTTTGATACCATTGGAAGCGCGATGGCGGCGAGACGATGGAAATTCTTGTATTTTGTTGCTTATGACATTTTTCAATATTTTATGATTCAATATTTTATCATTAAAATAGCGTTCATTTTGCGACATGTGTGTGAACCATACATGGGTACTATCATTTACTATCACGATGAACTATCTGCTCGTTTGTCTACCTTTGACATAAAGAAATACAATATTAAATAAATAAGACAATGAAATTCAGATAAACAATAAACTAACCACATTTGCAATTTCACTCAAAAAGTGTCAGCGGAAAAATTCCGCCCATCGCGTCGGTTGGGCAGAATTTTTATTCATGATCTCGTCGCTCACTACATGACATAATGACATAGTAGTGTGCTCGTACTATTGATTTTGTACCCTTTCCATGACGCGTTAAAGTCAAAATTTCAATGAATAAGTTTATGTTATATAACAATAATAATGTATCGTGCGACTCGGTTATTTTTTGGTTGACGTTTAATGTTTATCTAAGCTTGGAAATGAATCTGTAGTTCTTGACCCAATACGATATTCCAACGCTTAAATGCTCCACCGCATATCACACGGAGCCTAGTTGTACTTATACAGGAAGCAAGCATAAATCAGGCTTAGAGAATTTCAGTTGTTCGCTGATAGACTCCAGTTAGTTGTTGGAACTTATGCATGTACGTAACTACGAAATTAGTTGGAGTTGAATTTGTAAACCTGTCTTATAGTTATCATAACACCTAAAAGAAATTCTTAATGTCGTATGTGAAATTGAGGATTTTAATTATTTTAATTTTTCGAATTTGTTTTATTTTACAAAAGCCAACGGGGCGTTAATGTTCTCGAGCGGCGTCCACGTAAGACATTTGTTTTGGACATCTTCGGAGTCGGCCAGGATGCCCAGATGCGTAGATATCCAATAAATGTTGACTTACTTCAGCAATGAACATATGAAGCTGTAATTTTAATGTTGAAAATCATCCAAAAAGAAACAAAAGACGAGGATCTCGAGCAATGCGTCTAACCCGTGCTAACATAAATAGCTGGGACATGGATACTGACTGCGGAATTGGTTCACAAGTTCAAAGTAACTCGACGCACAATAAAACGAATATATCTTAAGGATAAGATCAAAAATAATTTAATCAAATGAGAACTAAAGGGTACAGATATAGTCCGCCGGATCGGTTAAAGTGGCAGTGGACTGGTCACGTATGTCGCAAAACCTATGGCCGTTGGAGCAGATGAGTTCTGGAGTGGAGACCGCGTCTTGGCAAGCGTAGCGTAGGACGCCCTCCGGCCCGATAGATCAACAAGTTGCAAACGGTCGCTGGTGGTGGCTGAATGGGAAAAACGGAGGAACGGGATCTCTGGCATAAAATGGGTGAGACCTTTGACTAGCAATGGACTGTGATAGGTCGAAGAAAGAGTTAATGTTGAGAATTAACAAAACTACCTTTTTCATTAAATAGCTTCTTGCAGTCTTTGATTTTTTTGGCTCTTCCTTACCCTAGTCCTCCAATCCCACCGGGCTTATATATTTATTTTAATGTGTATCAATTACCAAACATGATTTTTTCATCATACACTAAAAGAAATCAAAGCATCGAAACACCTTCGCGTATTACTACGAAATTATAAAAGAGCGAACAACAAGTGAAATCCTACAATTTATATCGTTCAATTTGATTTCAATTGTAGCTGCGGAAATGGAACAGAATGAGCGAGCGGGTAAAGCGGGTTTCTTATATGCAAATACTTGACGACTCGAGTGGTGTATTGTTTGATATGTCGGCTACAGTAAGGTTCAATTCCCGTGCAGTACAAATACTTTGTCCGGGTAACTCTTATAATATGGATAAATAAATATCCACTGACATTTACACAGCGCCATCTAGACCCAAGTTAAGCCTGAAGCCTATAATATGGGTACTAAACAGCGCATAAAGATACTAATATACATTTATTTTTTGTAATTACATACATAGAAAACACCAAGACCATTACAAACAGATACGTTCATGTACACAAATGTTTGTTTGTACTGCCGGGGATTGAACCCGGAACCCTTGGTGTAGCAGCTGAGACGTCTCGACTGTCGACCGTCACGACCGTCGTCAATGTATATAAGTATTTATAATAAAAATTTAAAGATACTTTTTTAAACGTTTAAAAGTACACAGTTTAAGCTCGTCTCATCCACTATCGACCATCGACTTTCACGTAGGAATACACCTAACATAGCCCTTTTCATAGCAAGATTAAGTAATTTAATTGACTTCCAGGTGACCGTATGTATTTTTTAATAAAAATAAGTTTTTGTTCATACATTATTTGGTAAATTCTGCTACTAACATAGATTTTAAGGTAATTTATGTACTAACAATCTATAGACAATGGTTTGAGACTAAATAAACTTTATTATTTACAAGTATGCTTTGTACTAAGTACGCATTATACGTTTCTCTTCATTTCATCCATTACTGAGGCATTCCTTAGAAACGGCATCGAATCACAACTAATTGCGCCTAATTCGGTCCGCGCTCCCCCAATATATTCAAAATGGCGGTCGTCCCGACACTGAAATACTTGTATAAATAACGAGTAAAAGGTATTTCTTTGTGCCGATACACTAAGACTGATTTGTGAACGGTTGGCGAGACTGGTCAAAGATTATAACTAATGGCAGAAGCGTTAAGTGTACTCGATTGAACTTTTACAGTCACTTATCGGGCAACCATTTGGTGTAATGGTCGAGGCGTCGGCTACCACACCAAGGGATCCGGGCTCGATCCCCGGACAGTACAAATATTTGTGTGCATGAACACGTCTGTTTGTATTTCTGGGTGTTTTCTATGTATAATATGTATGTATTTAAATTAAAATATATAAGTATGTTTATCAGTTGTTTAGTACCCATACTACAGTCTTCACGCTTACCTTTGGACTAGATGGCACTGTGTGAATGTCTGTGGATATTTATTTAATATTAATAATTTATTATAGGTTTTATTTATTTTACCTCTTATTTTGTTTTTCTTATACTTTTAAAGCTGCCTCTGGCATTTTAAAATTGCAGGACTACCTTGTACCTATACTTACGTAATGCGCTTGAAAAATTAAACCCATAACATCAATCAATCGACCATTTCCTAGCATTAAACATACTGATTTTTTATTCCATTTCGCTGCTTAGATACAATCACTAAATAATATTTTTTTATATAATATCTCGAAACGTAAATCATTTATACATTCGCTAAAAATATGAATAAAATGAAGTTTTAATGACCTATCTTTTGTAAAACTTACAGCTAAACTCATCATCAACATCTGGCACTGCGGTTGTACCTACCTAGGCGATTCAGTATCAAGTCCTAGGTTAGCGGAACCTATGTTAGCGCCGTTTAGTAACGACTTATGTTTTGGAATAGACAATAATTAACCCTTTGACCGCCAGACACGCCTTAAATCGTCACAAACAATACATTTTTTTTTAGCTGAGTGGCCACCATTTTAGTAGCATTAAAATTATTTTTAATATTAAGGAATAACATGTTACAATTTTATTGCACCAAATAAATATTTTGCTTTCTTTTTTATTTTCCATTGTATGTGGACTTCTACCGGTCAAAGAGTTAATTGAATGAAGCTCTACCACCTAGTCATTTACTATCTGTTTGTTTATTAACTTTTTTCATAAAACAAAAGTCCTTACTTTAAATACAAAATCTAACTTCGTTTCTGTATTTTAAATTTACTCTTTTACAAAGGAAGTTGTATCTATTTATATCTGGAATGCAACTACAAATATGATGTGAATTATACCTACAGTATATTATACCGATAATAGTATGGTGCATACTTTTTATCGTATGCTTTGTCGTTGCGTGTTCAATAGTGAGGTTTACTTGTATAAAAGCATTCTTTTCTTTGGCCTTTTTCCTGGTTATATTTGTAAGAGTAATAATGTATTTGATGACCCATGTGTGATGGTAAAGACGTCGGCTTACACTAAGGGTTCCGGGTTCAATCCCCGGGCATTACAAACACTTGTGTGCATGAACCTGTCTGTTTGTAATGATCTGAGTGTTTATAGGAAGTAAAAACATACATATTATACGTAAGTATAATATGTATGGTTTTACAAAAAAAAAACATACTTTAAAGTTTTAAATTTCTTATCAGCCGAAAATTGTACTCGTCAGTTATTGGCGTTTTAGCCGGTAGGTGGCAGAATGTCACTCCATTGACATCCATCACCTTTTATGCGCTACATAAATACTATCCGGATCCTTATATTGCTTCATTTATAAGCCTTAAAATATACTCTCGGAGGATGCTATCAATACTTGCTGCATCACTCTGTTATGAGCCTCTTGCAATTTAGATTTTAAAAAAAGAATATTTAATCTTGTGAAGGAAGCCGTCTAGCTTGGATGTTGGAATGAGACTGAAGAATGTATGTAAAAAGGGGTTGCAGACTAAAGCGAGAATTAATGATGGTGCAAAAGGTCATCAGTGGGCAAGAGGTAGTATTCTGCAAGGCAGCCGTCTAGCTTGGATAGTGGAATGAGACTAAGGAATGGATGTATGGGATTGCGGACTAAAGCGAGAATTAATAATGGTGCAAAAGGCCATGAGTGGGCAAGAGCGGGTGCGGTCAGTGGCATGACCTTCATATATGCAAATAAGCAGTGCATACCCTGTGCGTCCAGACATAACAGAAAATCGCCAACATATTGAATTCCCACTTATTTGTCCATTTTCCTTTATAGATTTGAAACTATAAGCGATCTGCTTTTATCAACAGCACTCAATTTGACAAAAATGGAAACTAATTATTGTTTTTGCAATCAGTGTCACTCACTTTGCATACCCTACTCATGATCTCTGTGCACGCCTATAGGTGCGGGTGATATTATCTATAACAGCTCGACTGCTTTTATTCCGTCATTACATTACATAATATCATGTATCCTATATGACGTTCAAATCCCGCCACGTACCAATATGTTTTCGAATTTTTGAAATTATATGTACGTTATCCGACGCTCTTACGGTGAAAGAAAACATCGTGAGGAAACCTTCATGCACGCCTGCGAAGAGATTCAAAGGTTGTGTGTAAAGTCGTCCAATCTGCACAGGCCCGCGTGGACTAAGGCCTAATCACCTATACGGGTAAGCTCGTGCCCCTTGGTGAGGACTTTTAATGAGCTGATGATGATGATGTATCCTATATTATTTGCTCAAATCCAATTGTTGTATCGACATACTCTAACAAGATAGTTAACTTCGTCAAAAATACAATCATAATCTCGTGTATACGATGTATCACAATTTTCCTGTAACCTTTGGTCTTTGAAATATCTTTCAATAGGTATTGATCGGTTCCTTATTTTCCTGTTTATTTGTCACTAAAAATATTTTTCTTGTGTATCGGTTATGAAGTAAGAAAAGGCTGACCGAGAAGTGAACGATTGAGTACAAAGAAGGATCGACCTAAGGACCTAATTATAGGAACACATGAGACATAATTTAATTCATAAAATAATTTGCTAGTTACAGAGTTTACTCAGGTTTATGAACTATATGCATGAATGTGTTAAGGCCAAATTCACTACCTTAATCGTCGTCGTTAATATATATATTTTATAAATACATACATATTATTCATAAAAACACCCAGGCAAACAGACATGTTCATGCACACAAGTGTTTGTACTGCCCGGGGATCGAACCCGGAACCCTTGGTGTAACGGAAAATTTTTACGGGTAGGCTCGTGCCCTAGGTAGGACGTTCAATGAGCTGATGAGGATGATTTAAAATATCAGCTCATTTGTACACATATAACACTAAGGTGAGACTGAGTTGTTTACTCTGGTAAACTTAACCCGCAATGTGTAAGTGCTCAATGCTAACGTTCATCCGAGTCAACATTGGGATCGATGATAACTCTGTTACCAGTGTAATGGCACGGGGCGCAACGTTATAATTTCATAATTAATATTGAGCCATTTTAGCCGTGAGAGCACACAACGGTTCGTATTACAAGTGGCACTTGGAGTAATTTGTGTACGGTGTGCAAGTAAAGTGTTAATGTTTTTTCTGGGTTCATTCACATTTTGAAAAGTCAGTTAAAAATACATGTTTAGGTTGCCCAACCAGCCATTTTTCTAAAGTCAAAGAAGTTCTATTTAAATAATTGTCTAGTAAAACGAGATAATAATACGTTTTTACCAATTTAACACAAAAAAAATTCCATCAATTTTTGGTCATTGCTTGTTTACGGCTTACGTAAAAACTTTGACTGAAGACAAAGAAAACATAGAATTAAGATCATTGTTGCCTTGCATTTTGCGAAAGTTTTTGAGTAGTCATTTTGAAAATTCTTGGGGGTTCTAGTGGTTGAAGCATTGACTTTAGATCTCTGCATAATCTGGGGGTAGTGGGGTCAAGCTCCACGGGGAAATCACGAGTCATTTTGTGAGATTCTTTCCATTTTTTTTAGATCATTGAAGCTGAATCAAGGGATTGTCTAAAAGAAAAATAATTCAATGCTTTGGAAAGGCACGTTAAACCGTCATTCCCGCCTACAGTTTGAGTATGATAGCCATCAGCACTTACAAATCCTCATTGGGCCGTAGCATAGCGTCTTACAGTCCGTTTCCTCCATAGCAATGCTCTACAAGAATCTTTGTGTTTTGCAGTGGCACTTTATACGTAGACGAAGATGTTGATTTTAAATTTAGATAAACTTTTTCTGCTACCATTACACGTATTTTATATACGCCATTACTAATTAATGTAGAGCTACGTGTATTGCGGGCGTGGATCCGTGAGAGATCAAAGAGCATATTTTAATGAAGCCCCAGCTGTATTGTAATATCGGAGGCGATCGGGCATCATCCACACAGCGATTGGGCGTAAACTACAGCCTTTGAATTTCATAGTTTATAATTGGTGGGAGCAATTTATTGGTTATCTTAACACATCTTTGAAAATTAACTTGCTGGGGATCCACGCGGTCAATTAAACGTTGTATTGTCTTAGTAATTTAGGTATTATGTATTATAAATTTTGATTTACTACCATACGCGAGAACGGATAAAATGCAAATCCATTTCAAATGTTATTTTATGAATAAAAGAGCTTGATGATAGACTCGGTACTGAGTCGGCTAGGTAGATACTTAACTACCGCAGTGCCAGATATCGTCCTGTGAAATCGGAGTGTATATCAATTTTGTGTTTCGGGATGAGTGCACTTTAACTAATTACTAACTATCGATGTTAATATTTTCTTCAACACTTACCACCAGGTGAGCGCACTAATCGTCCTGCTCGTTAATGACATAAAAAGCTCTTTGAAAATAATATTATTATTTCACTCTCAAAGATCGCAGTGATCAATAAAATCAGCGATCAATGAACGAACTGTTTCGGTACTTACTTTAGATAAGAAACTTAATATTTGCATCACCTCCACGACGGTAGCAAAACAGTCAAGCCGTACATATTAACTTATATGTAGAATTTGTCAAAATGTAGAGTTAGGTCGTGTATATTCCGAAGCTTATCTCTACATGAGATCTGATATATTTTTCACAGCACAAACCTTATGTGGACGTCTTGGCAACATTTTACATTAAATGTTTTTAGTTGGATAACTTTTACAGTCCGTAACTTGGAGTTACGTACGGTAATCTAGGTTAGAAGTGCTGGACTAAGAGCGCTTTTTATTAAGGGTTTTGCCATCATCTCCACACTTGAGAGGTGAGTTGGAGTTAGCAAAACGCATAAAAGGTTCAGCAAGAGAGCGCTACTCCCTAAACCGCTCCTTCCAGCACCGACCGGAAGAGGAGGCTTTGTGAAAAAAATATTCTTATCGTCCGTCACTACACACTAACACATACGGAATTTTATTAATACGGCGATGAATTTTACCACTTTCTGTAACTTGAAAATCTATGTCTATGGATAAAAAGTATTTTCAATAATAAAGTTAAATAATAATAGACCAATTCAGCAAAGACTAATTGAATTCAGCATTGTGAATTTCTTAGAAGGGTTTCACTTGATTGAAACGTCAGCTGCAAAATGTGAACATATTCCAAAATGATAACGCTTTATAGATTAAATCTACTCAATTAAGCCTCGACTTACGCAGATCGAATACCAACGAAGATTCGGCCTTATACGTAATTCAATACAACATTAATGAACCTTAATTGACTGAGATAGTGATAAAACTAACATAGTTTGTTTCGCAAATTGTTCTAAGAAGTAATCGTTTGAGCGATATCGTATCACACTTAAGTCTGGGGAGCTTGAGCTTTTATAACGATAAGGTATTTTAAGAGCGTCGGTGGCTCAATGGTGTGGACTGGTACCCTCCTACCGGGAGGGCTGTGGTTCAAATCCCGCCATGTACCAATATGTTTTCGAATTTTCGAAATTATATGTACGTTATCCGACGCTCTTACGGTGAAAGAAAACATCGTGTGAAAACCTGCGTACGGCAGGCCTGCGAAGAGATTCAAAAAAAGGTTGTGCGTGACGTCGGCCAATCCGCATTGGGCCCGCGTGGACGACTAAGACCTAAGGTAGGTTCGTGCCCCTTGGTAAGAACGATTAATGAGTTGATGATGATGATGAAGGTATTTTTATGTTACTAAGGCACGTAATATAGAACGAGACTCTTTACTGAAAAAGAGTTAGAAAGGGATGCCGCTATTTATCGAATAGCGCTATTCCGTTTCTAACTAAAAGCAAGTAAAAAATCAATGTTAAGTCTCGTTCTAGATTACAGGCCCTAAGTCTACAGGATGGTCAGGACGCAATACCGCGCCATTCACCCAAGACAGATGTTAGGTCTCTTATGGGTTCCCCTTATTTGCCAGAATCTTGTTGCTCCTAAACTCATTTGGCATAACACACTTGGCATAATCTTCTTTCATCGAATATTTACAAGGCATGATTTGTTCTGAAGATAATTATTGTTTTGCAGGATGTTTATATGGCAAACTCTTAAAATGGCAGATTTTTATTACGCACTTTTGGCAAAATTTCGTTATGCATAATTTCGCCAAGCATAACGTTTATTTAGTGCGACGATTACTTGGCACTGTTTTGATTGGCAAATTACAATATGGCACAATTTCACTAGAAATAATTTCATTGGGCATAGCTTTCTATTAAAAAGTATCTTAACCTTAAATTGTATAAATTGTTTCAAAAAGGTTTAAATAATGTGGTACAAATGTGTGTAACAGAAAAGAGACGTTGAAAATTAAAATGAAAAGTATTTATTCAGTTTAGGTCCTTACAGAAAACTTATGAATGCCAAATGAAGCTATCACTGGTTCGGGAGGTAGTTTTCCACTGTGAAAAAAACAGCAAGAAACTCAGTAGTTACTCATTTCAAAAAATTGTGTTTAGTGCAGAATCATTTGTAATTAAAATAATTATATAAAGCAAATTATATTCACAATTTTTATAATATTAAGTATTGATAAAATATAATAATCTACAAAAGTATTACTAAGCAGTTAAGTATTATAGAAATCTAAATAGATGATAACAAAAAAAATACAAAAGTAGTGCAGGCGTGGAGATCAACATGTCCATGAGTTTTTATCATTTATATAATCTTCGATACTATAGTTAGCTTTTTTTATTAAATTCGACTTTAGTTGCTAATCCGTCTCCACGCAGTCTTGTCTGCCCTACCCTAGAGTGTAATTTAAACCCGCGTAGGTGCAGGGAGGCGAGGCGATGATAAGCTCGCGTGGAACCACCGGAGCTACGCAGCCGGAGCAATGACAGAAACCATGCATGCTGCATACGAATATGAAAAGTACATAAAATTTGATTCTGAATGTAAACATTCTGAGATATGATAATTCTGCCTTTTAGCGACTGTAGGTATGAAATGCTGCCAAAAGACGGTTACGACTGAGAACTTACCAATGATATTCTGTAAATATAAAAGAAGATACGTTATCCGTGCCTCAAAAACGAATTGTCGAAGAGAGTACATTTGTACTCCTTTGTTTAGCTAAATGTACGCTCATTCGAAATATGTTTATATGTGCTGTCACTGCATTCGGAACACTTTTTTCGATTGTTTTATGAGCATATCACGAATCCATACTTTTTTACATCATTGGAACTTTCTATGATGGTTCTGTTTCTAAATTATTGTGGGATATCAAATGCATGGCTAAAGATAATTCGAGCTTATAAAATTATGCGTTTTAAGTGTCTACTGAATGAGTAAATGCCAAATAAGTTTCTGCGTGATGCCTTCCGCTGATATGCATTATAATATTATGACTTTGAAAATTTTATTAATTTTGCAAAAGAAGTGTAAAGCATTTCTATTTCACGGGACGATATCTGACAATACGGTGGTACCTACCTAAACGACTCAGTACCGAGTGTACCACCTAGTTAAACTAGGCTTTACCAGCTAGCCAAGATTCTAAGTCAAGGTAGCAATCCACCAACAAGCGACTACACTCGTATAAGTTTAAATTGTTAAGAGTTTTTTAGTCATTACTGTTTCTTATACTTTTCTTGTAGAATGCCGTCACTGAATTGCTACTTAGACTGGATATTATTACCGACAACTAGCAATTATTTATTGCTTTGAGAAAGCCTCGTTTACACCCTAAGACGTTCCATGACTTTTAACATCTTTATTTATATAAATTGTAACCAATTTACTTTATTTCTTATATTTAGCTATCTTTTACCTGAGGCAGACCGCAATGATATTATACTCTAGCTTTAACTTCAAAATATTTGTACTTTCCTCTAAAATATATACACATATTTTAACAATTAATGCTAAAGTGATTCATGTCATATACATATCTAATATATAAAAAAATAACTTGTAACATTTATCACACAAAAAAGGGAACAAATTGAGTGTACATTTTTATGAGTATGTATGTATGTACGTATTAACGTTCAACCGCATCGCTACCTACTGTTGTCCACTCAGCTGTCGAGCATAGGATACCCCATTTTCTTACATTTATAAGCCAAACTTCATTGGTAAAGTTTCGGAAGTCATAAAAAATACTTTGCAATCTTTCGCAACAAGCAATGCTAATGACACTAAAACAATAAAATATTTATGTCAAGATACGTGCCTATGGCAATCGTGACATGTAAACACACCCTAAATGTAGCCATCTTAGTTTCCCATAGTTATTGCTAGAGTATTCAAGGTAGTTTTTGCACGATTATTGTAACACTACCGCAAAATTGTTTGTAAGCATGATAGCCGTGTTTTCCAAGAAAGGTAAATAAGGATCCTGTTATTTTTTGTTACCTATACGATATTTTAATACTTATGACTTCCCTTGTAATTATTATGAAATAAATATTAAAATGATTCTAAAACTACTTAGTTTCATATTTTGCAGAATAATGATCTCATTATGGAAATTAACTGGTCTTCATCAGATCGCGTAAAAGTGTTCAGGGGGTCTTTTTTCAGAAATGGACATTGAGGCTACAATTACAATGCCGTTGTCCCTCTGTATATTCGGAGGAATATATATGATCAAACACTAGTCGTAATGGTAACTCTGAATTTCTGTAAGTGTGTGTGTGCAATAAATAATTTTATCTATCTATCTATCATATAGTATTATTCAAATAAGATAATATTTAATTTTTAAATGTTAGAAAATGTAGAGAACGCTCAGGACCTCACCTGATGGTAAGTGATACACCTGACCATGCCAGAGCGGTATTGACTGATAAATTAACTGATACACAGTTAATCATCATTATCAGCTCATTATACGTCCCCACCGAGGGGCACGCGTCCACGCGGGCCCAGTGCGGATTGGACGACTTCACACATAACCTTTGAATCTCTTCGCAGGCGTGCGCAGGTTACCTCACGATGTTTTCCTTCATCGTCAGAGCGTCGGATAACGTATATATAATTTCGAAAACTCGAAATCACATTGGTACGTGGCGGGATTTGAACCTGCGCCCTCCCGGTCGGAAGGCAACAGTTCACACCGTTGAGCAACCGACGCTCTACACAGTTAATATTCACCACCAATACCGCACTGCGACCGATATACGAAACAACAGATGTGTGTGAGATCTCTTATTCCCGATATTTTTATATTATACGAGTAAAATCATTTCAGTTCGGTTACTTCCCGCAGCTCGATCCCATTATTAAAAGTAAATTTTGCAAGATTTTAATGTCCCATATTATATCCAAAACTTGTGTTTTAAAATATTCTTTCGTAAGCCTAATCAGTAATAATGTTGTACTAAAATACGGATACCATTGTGAGTCACACTTCTAAATGATTCCGAGTGTTGTTACGCACGGCCATATTACTGACTGTAACGGCTTTAGTTTATGGCGAAAAGTGTTTTCAACGTGAACAATTTTGTTTAATAGCTCATTCCGAAGTCATTACTTTTCTATTGTAATGAGCATACACATACTGTAATTTACTACTAGTATTATAGTAGTTGTTAAAAGTGACGGAAATGTAGTTAATGCAAAAAATAAGAAATTGTTTATTTTTAGAACTATAGTACACGTTACATGCCATGGCAACCTATAAGGAAGTTGACACTTAACTTAAGTTTGTCTCTGATTTCTTGTTGCTTGAGTCAGTGTTTATCTTGTTGGTTGTTCTAATAAATAAATAAAAAACTTTAAATAATATATTTCCATCACAATGGTATTGTTAACGCATTCAGCTAGTCGCTAACCGTCAAACGTCCATTTATAAACATACATAGATTTTGATATTTTTCAAGTGCATTTTTCTCGCCAAGTCTTGGTGACTTCAACCATTATGCTCACTTAGTAGTAGCACGCCACCTCATGACTGATTTAATGTTAAAGAAAACTAATTCGTAATTAGTTTCCGTCATCACTGGTACTCTTACTCGGGACAATAGAGTCTTAAGTCGATCCCCCTGGAAACGAATTTCATTATTTTCCATCAACACTACACCGGTCATCCGAGACGACAAGATTCATGTCTCTTAATCCCGAGAGGATAGCCGCTTCGATACGAGTATGTGCAGTAGTTTGACTACCATGGTTGCCTTTTCCCTTAAAAGATCAGTCACTTGGAAACCTTAAAGTCGTATAATTCAGTGTGCTCGCGGCTACCGGCTAAGTTTGACGCGCGGCTGTCTTCGGCATAATTTAAATTGAATAATTGAATTTATAGCCACAGTTCTGCAGAGCTGGCGCGGGGCCAGGTGCCTGGACTTGCGAATTGAAAGTTTGCGAGTATGAGTCGCGACATGTAGACGTGTAACTAATACGCAGAGATTGATGTTCCAAATGTTGCCGCCATGGATGTTTGTAGAATATACATTAACCATGTTTAGGTATGTTATTGTCTATGCTTAATATGTAAATATTTATAAAAGAAAATAAAAAGTAAATTCATCATCCATTGTTTAGTAGAAGGCACTTTGTGAATGTCAGTGGATAGTTAATTATTTGTTTATTACTACTTTAAACAAACATTGATTGTCTTCAACTCTTCTCTCTCATGGTCAGGCTTATTACGAGCATTACTAGTTGGAAGTTTCGGTACTAAGTCGTCTAGGTAGATTCCACTGGCAGATTTCGTCCCGTGGAAAACGGTTTGTGTTTTGCGTTAAAGATACAATATGAAGATAATAAGTGTAAATAGGCGTGTTCGCTTTTAGAGAGCCGACAACGAGTTGCTGGGATCTCTAGTCTTGCAAATGCTCATAGGTGGCGGAGTTACTTACCATCAGGTGAACCGATTGCTCGTATGCCACCAATCAAAAAATGAGGTCCGAGTTGTTAGGTATCTTAGGAGAGACCTAACATAGTAACTAACAACGTATTACCAGCATTGACGGAGAATATTTACTTTTTAGATCATCAATATCAAAACGAACTGACCGTTTTGATCACTTCACAACATGAAAAATCTACGGAAAACATTAAATGTTTCTTAAAAGTCTGACATTCTATTTCACTATGACTGTTTTCGATATACTTTAGTTTCGCAAGTGGTGGGCTCAGATATCTACCTAAAAAGTTTTACACAAGAGATCGCATCTTAACTCGATGATTATAATGCTCTCAACAAGGCACAATCCACTGACGATGTGATGAAAGTGTCTAGGCAGAACCAACAAATCAAGGCAGGAAGTGATCCTCTTCAAACTCGTCGACTGGACATACATCATGAAAATACAATAATATCTTAACACAAATATCATCAACCAAAAACAAACAGTCACAAACAGGTGGGAGTGTTCATTTCGTTTAAACTGTGCAAATCATGGCTCTGCCGAGTTTGGCAACAAACTTTGTTTGGCATGTTTACGAAACATGTTAAATCAATGTTTTATTATAAGCACGTTTTGTTCATTTAATCGACATTGATGATATGTCTCGAATCAATAACATCTGATGGGTAAGTGCTTCTAGCGTTATCGAATTATAAGTTGTAATGACTACTCAAATGAGAACTATTTAACTAAAAGCTTATGTTAATATTTAATTTGAAGGATGTTGTGTGAATTACGATGGCGTTCGGTTGATGATCGTACAAGCTAAGCAACTATTGGAATAATCGATTTTAGGATGGGTGACCAAAATATATTTAGTGTGTCCATGATTCGGAAACCACGTTAATCCATTGGTAACGGATACTATCTAAGGAGAAAGATAATGCCCGTTATTCTAATAAATAAATAATAAATATCCACAAACAAGGTCAGTCTAGACCTTAATAATATAAAGGCCTTAATTATATTACAATTGTTTAAATAATATGAGCCCAAGGTTACTCCTCGTCTCTCCTACTTGCCGTGCCCTACAGGCTCCATAAATGTACTTACCTATATTGTTTTAACATCTATGTTACTTATGGAGTGCAATAAAGATATTAAATATGAAACATGCACACAGTGCCATCTTGTCCCAAACTCAGCATTAACCTGTGTTTTTGTAAATACATACAAATATGTGTATGTATTGGTCTGGGTGTTTGTCTATGTATAATAATACATAAATAAAGTAAATATTTACTGACATTCACACAGCGCCATTTACCCCAAGAAGCGTGAAGCATGTAGTATGGGTACTAAACAACGGAAACATACATGATTTTGTAATACATAGAAAATACCATTACATACACACATATTCATGCACACAAGTGATTGTACTGGCCGGGGATCGAGCCAGGAACCCTTGGTGTAATAGCCGACATCTCAACCATTTAACCAGATGGGTCGTCAATAGTACTTTGGGCTCGCGAAATCACTTTCGCCAAATAGGTTAATCCCAAATAAATTGGTGCAGTAATAACTTTGTGTTAGTCCAAATCTCTGTGACGCTAATTAGTAAATTAGAGTCGAATCGAAGCCAGCCTAACCGAAAGCACAGTATTTTAACGCAAATTGTATTTAATACGTGGTATTGTACGAATTTTCAATTCTGCCTTATTTCGCAATGGATGA
Organism: Leucinodes orbonalis; assembly: GCA_019425675.1. Taxonomy (NCBI): domain Eukaryota; kingdom Metazoa; phylum Arthropoda; class Insecta; order Lepidoptera; family Crambidae; genus Leucinodes; species Leucinodes orbonalis. The sequence continues at coordinate 28,520 of PQWD01002117.1, read as the reverse complement.
CTAACAGTTGTTTTCGTTTCATTAAATCGCTATGAACGAATTATAATTGATTGGAGCTATTCATATCGAGGTTGAGTTTTATTATTTCTGGTAATAAGTTAATTTCCAGAAATAATAAAACTAAACCGGTTAATTCACCCAACTATCTGTAATATTCGGTTACGACTCAATCTCCCCCATAACTTTGTATGGAAAGGCCCTGCACTTGGCCGGTATAGGTTGACAATGAAACGGGTTTTAGTCATCAGAAGTGCTTAGAAATGAGATTGATATACATAAATACTTTATAGACAAGCTAAAAATCCTTGTATTCAATAACTACCTATTTTAACGAATGATTTCCTGTTGTAAAAGTAATAATTGCATTAAACTCTTACTGGCGTATTCTTTCTAAATACAAAACGCGAAAAACTTATGAATGGGTAATTGTAAATGGGTAAATTGTCCTATTTTAATTATTTCGTATGTTATGATAAATATAATAAAAAAAATAAAAGCCATGGCTTTTAGTAGTCATTTTGAGATAATATAAAAGTATGTTTTTACTACTGTTGAGTAAACACCTACTTGGATATTTAACTTGCTACAATTTAAAATAAATTTTATTTTACAAATAATAATTTAACCAGATTTTCCAAAAATTCTAATATACTTTTTATTAGATTCCCTTTTTAAAACCTTAACTTTTGTTCTGCTTCTCCATCCTTGGTTATGAGCCTAAAATAAGCTTCTCGATGTCGAAAATATCTCCTCCCATAAAAACTCGATACCAGTTACAGGTTAAAACAATACAAAATATCATTCTACAGCATCCAGCCCGATCCCGCAGGCTGCACAAATCCTCTCACAAAAAGTCCATCGCTTGAGGCAAATTGGAAACTGGACTAAACAAATAGATTTTGGTACACTACACTAGGATTAGTCAGTACCCGCGTTCTGCACATTCAGCCAATTGTATCGAAACATGGATTTTTCCTCACTGAAACCTGTGCGGAAAAAAAAAAAAATGCATTTACAAATATTAGTTCCGGATCAGGCACTGTTGCTAGTAAAATACAGAGTATAAGTACGCCTACTAAGGCAAGACCATAGTGAACATGCAAACTATGACAAACATCTGCATCTATTGACCACCTATGTCTAACAAATTAAATGATTTCATTTCATTCATTTCATTTCATTAAGGACAGGTCTACCTCTTAATTTAAATTTAATAATTTATAAGCATGGGTAATACAGGGTTGGTATATGATAAAAATACTGCCATGGTTCGCCATAGGCATATATATAACTATAAAACTGAATAAAATTCTTAAATTAAAAAAATACATACACATAATAAAGTCATCCAAATTAATTAAATTATGATAATAATAATCATCTTCCTAATATTAAATATATAAATTAAATATCAATTTTTATTTAAATTGATAGTTTAAACAACGTGTATGAGTCCTAGCATCTTGTTCTCTTTGTGTCGGTTCATTGACGGAGTTGGAGTATTATAACTGTCTACTAGTTGTTGGTCTCCTTCAATGCTGTTCTTTTATGGTCATGCTTACCTAATGGTTAGCATTCTGACCGTCCTGTACACTTATGACAAAAAATAAATTGATATTTGTTTCCTTTCCGAAACGTCGATAGATTCTAGTAGTAATTTAGAGCTGAAAAACTATTTCAGCCAACCCAGTCATTATAGGCTTGTCATTAAGCAAATTGGTATCATGATCCCTGGACGTTTCTAGCAATGATATTAATATATCCGACTGCAGCTGTGACCCACTTTGTACAATAATATCGCTGAGCATGTGCAATTATTTAGTTGCAAAAATTCAATTCAATTTCACAGGTAACATTAAAATTAAAATGTTCTACTTGTACTAGAAAGAAATGAATAAGCTTTTTAAAATTTAATGGGTGAAAGGGCGGAAAAAGGTGCTGGAAATAATAGTACTAGGACTATGGTTCTTACTCCTTCCTATCCCCTCTTGGTTGTCTCGTCTCCTTGTCGTCCAATAATTCATTCAGTCTCGTCAATTGGCTTAATATCTTTTTCTATATGTCAAAGTGTCCATTCGTAGTCGGCCAGTCATGTCTGTCGAAGGAGGCTGGACGCCACGACAATGGGGGAAACAAATCTAGTGGACTGCGATAGTTTGAAAAGCGAGAGTTTCTAAATTAAAATAAAATACATACTTTTGCGTTTTACTACTCGTAAAGTCAAAATGCCTCGACCAAGGTAAATTTCAGATATCCTTTTCCCAGAACCTGGCCACAGTTACAGCGCTATCCAACGCTACTTTCAAGTCCTGCATAGTGCAGGCAGATGGATATAAGGGACACAAAAGCAGGTGTTCCATGTTTGAGGTGAAACCCCGCAGTCACAATGAACCTTTGACTGCTGATGATTGATTAAATCAAATAACGAGCCTAAAACGTCTCACTATAAAACACAGGCCTTCCCACACAGCACAGCTTTGAAGAGACTATAACAATGAAGGGCCCTAATTGTTGCAATACATGCCTTCTTACGCACGAATGGCTCATCTTTTTATCAAAATCCTTTAATTCATTCCAAATCTAAAGAAAATGCAAATAAAAATAATTTAAACAAATTTCCAGTCCGTTTATAAAACTGCTGAGAGTGACAACTTTTTAGTAGCAACAAGAAACTAATCTTGTGAGTTAAGAATGTCTAGACAAAAGTTTTTCAAGTACAATAAATATATTTACAATTCCATCTTAGAATTCTCGTTTATAAGATTTATTTATACACAGTTTGATTTATCGAGAACTTTCGGCGCAGAGGAGTGTGAAAGGGATTTAAGATATGCGCCAAGTTGTCTGGTCTTCGAGACAGCCTGAGTTATAGCTTTTATATTAGTAACATTGTTCAAAATAATTCATGTGAGCTATCAATTGCTTAGTATATTCATTATTAAAGACAAATGACGTACATGGTGAAGCTGTGAAGATCAAAAAGTTTGTTCCCCATATGGCCCCATACGTCATAGGTTCGAGTATGAATAATTAATTAATATTAATATTTCGTAATTACTGGTTTCCTCATTTTTAATTTTGAATAAGGTTTGTATAATAAAAGTAGAATGCCAAATAAATTCAGTGTATACGTGATGTTTCGTCATTTAAATTCTCTTTCTTATAGAATCTATGAAAATATGTCACACATTTTCTAAACTAATTATATCGACTGAGATACAGTTAAGAAAGAGTAAAATAAGCACTACAAGTAACACTTATTCATAATGTTGTTTCTACTAAATCCACTGCTTTTTCAAATATACAGTCCTAAATTGTAGTAACCCAGATGAACCTGAAACTATTATCAACTAATTACGATAAATCCTATTATCAACTTACTAAGATTTGACACTTCAAGTTTTATTTTTCCCCCAACATTCAGGCTTCGCGCACAGTCAGTCAAACTAAAACAATTCAATTTCTGACAACACGAGGGTAAATGGTCTACGATTGTAAATTCTGTATACACTGCTCAATAAGCAAAAGCGGCACACAAGTCAACAATGATTATATCTGTGGCACGCATGGATTCACTATCATAATGCATGCAACCATTTTATATTGCTGTTAGTCAATATAATACAAAATAGATATTTTTGTAAATAAGTTAATTAAATAAATAAAATTATCTGTTATTAATTCTGCACCATACAGAATTTTCCTAAAAAGAGAAACTACTGCGTTTCTTCTCAGTAGATATAGTCCAAAACAGAGTGCTTCTATTAACATTTATATTTCTTCTTCACGGACCTCAACTGCTATACTTCACGCTTTTAATTTTGCTTGTTTCATTTCTTCTACTACTGCTGAAATAATTCCACTTTTAACATTGCATTTTTTTTGTGTCATACACTCCGAGATGTCTTGATATCAAATTACTGAAGATGTTACTTTAAGTTTTTTCCTTTGCTTTACCCAAATAAAACATTGCATTCAGACTTCACGCATAGTCGGCCAGATGCCTAAACAATTCAATTTCTGATAACCCAAGGGTACACGGTCTTGAACCGCAAATTCTGTACGCACTGCTCAATAAGCCAAAGCGGTACACAGGGTAACAATGGATATTCGCGGCACGCAGCTCGGGTTCACCCTCATCGTCTATTAATAAATATTCAACCGACGCTGACCGAATATCTCCGTTCACAATTGAGCACTGTGTAGTTTTATTGCAAACAATGTAGGTTTTGTATAAAAACAACTTTAATTTTTCATTGTTTTATTTAGATAATAAATGCGTGAACTATTCTTAGTACTTACTCGTATGTTTCATTGCTCACATTGTAAGGCGATTAACAGGTTTTACGAAAATTACATAAAACAATATTATATAATATATATATATATATATATATATATATCCATGCAGAATCGATCTTCAAGATGTTTTCACCGTCATCATATGACTTACGACTAAACCACTCCACACCTAGTAACACATTCTGACTCGTAACTTGCAAAACCAATCGGCGAGCCGATGCCCCAATCGGAACGTCCATGCCCCGGACAAAAATTGGCCCTGTTTCCTGTTTCGTGCGAATTATGGCCCTATTATGTATGGTTGTAGCAGCAATGGCCTTTTGATTCGCCACCTGATTGGTCTTAGTCCCTGCTTATTGATAGAGGAAGGCCTGTTTTGAAGAACAAATTGACGATAACAAGGTAATTCCCTTTACTTGTACCTTTGATTAAATCCGCTTCAAAGAGTTTTGACTTCATAATTTTTCTTTGAACCAAAGCAGTACATTTTCTTTTCCTTTTAAGTTCTTTCTTTTAATGTTATTGTTTTGTTATATTTACCTCTGCTTCAGCAAAATTATATGGAGAAATCAACCATTGTCAGCAAATGATTTTGCTAGTTTGGGAATTGTTACGTTACGACGTTGGTCCTGGTTCCTATATCATCATCGTATAAGCCCCCCGTTCGGCGATGTAGCGAGATTCAGGTTGTGGTTATGAATTGATAAACTGTTTGTGCGTAATCAGGATATATTTATACCAATTCACAATAATATCTGACAGACAACCTTACACTGTTACTGCTCAAGACAGAATGTCCCCTACCGCCGCCACGCCACCTTTTTATACCATTTTGCGTTTACCTGCCAGACCGGTACGGTACGCGGTGGCGTGGTGGCGGCAGAAGTCATTTGAGATACTCTTAACAAATCATAATTCATTGCTCTTACATTATTATAATGTTAATATGTATTAGTAAATATATTATTTATAGGTTTAAAGGCAAGTAGCTATACAAATATAACACTTATAAATAATACATTCTAACAATCGTTTTCAGCGCATTAGACGCCCCCACCAATGAGCACGAGCCTACCCGTAAAGCGTGTAAAGTCTTAGTCGTCCACGCGAGCCCAGTGCGGGTTGGACGACTTCACGCACAACCTTCGAATCTCTTTGCAGGTATGCGCAGGTTCCCTCACGATGTTTTGCTACAACGCCACTATGTCATAGTCGGGCGTATCACTTATCATCAGGTGAGTGTCCTGACCGTCCTGTATACAATGTAGTATAAAAATAATGTATAATAATATTGCTTTTGACGTCACACGCCCATTACATTAATGCAGTAATAGACATGTGACAGCTATCTCTAGTGAATATAACTTTTTTATCCTTACTAATAGCTAGCCGTGTCAAAACAAACGTTGTGGGAACGTGCTGTCTTTTTTCCCTATTAACAAGGATGCGTATACGCATCATATAAATTTTATTGCGCCGGCGTTCGAAGAAAGCGAACGTTTTGATTTATAACGGAATCTGGGTGCATGTTGCGACCAGATGTGGCTTAATTTTTGAACAGTGATATTTGGTTGACCTTATTCAAAGAAATAATTGTCGTATATGCTAATATTGTGACTACTAAAATAACCTTCGAGTATGCCTTTGTGATCTAGTGGAAATCGCTTTGAGTTTTTATTAATACTATTTCCGGTGTCCAGGATGATTGATGATTCAATGCTTTATTACTTATTAGGCAACTTTTTTTTAGGCCTTTTTTGACATATCCATGAAAACCATATTTAGTGTACCTTATTTCAAAACATAGTGTTAGGAGTAAATTTATCAATAGACCTAAGGTCCCGCCTTATACGGCCTGCTGGAGCCGTAACCCAGTTATCAGCATACACGTATCGCTCTTGCAGTTAAGAGTCAACAGCTTGAAGCTGCCAGAATTAGCTGCTCGAGCAGTTGGTTCAACAGCTCGAGCCAGTGTTGCCACCTCAGTTTTAGAAAAAGGGCTTTTTGGGAAGTAAAAAAGAGCTAGGGCTAGATCGACCATCAAAAGATTTTCTGTTTTAAAAATGCTAAAATAATCATGTCATGCAGCCGTTTTTTTTTCTTTAGAGCGTCTAAGAAAAGGTCTTCATGACCAACGAAATAGTAAAAAGTGCTTGTTAGCGAGTCGAAAACTTCATAATTGGGTACTATTTCAAGACAGTGAAAAAGAGCTAGATTGCTCTTTTCGGGCTAAATCGTTAAAAAAGGAGTTCACCTATACTAAAAAGTGCTAGATCTAGCTACAAAAGGGCTAAGGTGGCAACACTGGCTCGAGCGTTGGGCAATTCCAAGAGCAAGGGAAGCGTTGTCGGACAAGAATGAAGAACGCGGGCGAGGCTGCGCTCTAGATGTGGACAACTCGAGCCGTCAGTGTATGGCTGGCGACTCCTTCACCAGTGTTGCTATCTTAGACCTTTTGTAGCTAGATCTAGCACTTTTTAGTATAGATGAACTCCTCTTTTAACGATTTAGCCCGAAAAGAGCAATCTAGCTCTTTTTCACTGTCTTGAAAATAGTACCAATTTATGAAGTTTTCGACTCGCTAACAAGCACTTTTACTATTTCGTCGGTCGTGAAGACCTTTTTTTAGACGCTCTAAGAAAAAAAAACGGTTTCATGACATGATTATTTTAGCATTTTTAGAACAGTAAATCTTTTGATGGTCGATCTAGCCCTAGCCTTTTTTTACTTCCCAAATTAAAACGTACATACTTTATTAAAATGCATCTCTATAGTTAATGTATATCATAAATATTTTCATAGACTCGTGTATTCACGTCACTTATTAACGTAAGACAAATAAACAGTCAAATACTCGCTTGCAAGCCAATTTGTTGAGCAAACTCAGTTTTCCCTCGCAGATTCATGTTTTCGTCTAACAGTTAATTAAGGACTTTCAGCAGTCACTGTACTTTTAAAGTTCAATTTTACTTTCACATAAACATTAATGCAAGTTGAAAGACTTAGTATGTTAATACCAATTCTAACTTAAGGATATTGTAAACCGCATTATCTGTAACCAAAAGGGCCGTATAGGTCTTACTCGTCCACGCGGGCCCAGTGTGGATTAGGCGACTTCTAACACAAGCTCTGAATTTCTTCGTAGGCGTGCGCAGGTTTCCTCACGATATTTTCCTTCACTGTTAGAACGTAGGATAAACGTCACAGACATCAGAATATACATTAGACTGGACAAGCCGCCAAGTTTATAGGCAGTCCCAGTGTCGCAATTTCTTTTTGGTTCTTACCTGTGAAAAGTTATTATATTTCTTGGTAAATTTACTGATTCATTGCAATGATGGCATGTTACAATTGCACAGGATGGCATTTTGGAAAAAACGGTAATTTCTTCTAATATTCGTGCGTCTTGACTCGTCTCACAAAGCGTAAACTGGTAGCCAGTGTATGCTCGTTGAGCTTACAGTTGTCGCACTTTAAACGCGGCTTGCCCCATCTCCTGTATTGGGAAATCTGTGATAAACGTAATATAAATTCAAAAATAGATCGGTACGTGGCTGGATTTGAACTTGCACCCTCCAGATTGGAGGCAACAGTCCATGCCAATGAGCCACCGGTGCTTCACTTATATTCTGTTTTGTATATTTTTAATTACCTTAATTATTCTAGTTTTTAAAACCATAAATAGATAATGCCGTGGGGTTTCATCACGTGCTGACACAATGCCAGGCCTCTAGTTGCTATTTGTCAATAATCATACATATTAGATTGCGTTCGACAAAATTCAAAAATCTAAGGCCCATATTCTAGAACGAGACTTAACGTTAATCTTTACTTAGATTCAGTTAGAAAGGGATGGTTCCATTTATCATATACAGCGCTATCCTTTTCTCACTCTGAATTCTGTAGATTAACATTTGAGTCTCGTTGTAGAATACTAAGGCATAAGAAGTTAATAATGCTCATTGCCACGATTTTATTATTTGTATAATTGGAAAACCAATAATTCTTATTCAAAAGTATTTTAAATGCTTTTAGTTTGAAAGAAAGCAAAATTTAAATTACGAACACTGCGTTCGAAAATACTGAAGCTTCAAAATAAGGTCCAAAGGCTCAGTCACTGCCGGGTTAACCAAAGCTTTTCCTGACTCAGCTGAAAAAAGAAAAAAATAGCATAAGCCCCGTTCAAAACAAAATTGGAAATCTGAACCGCTAAATTCAATTAAAGAACAAAAAAGTGCACTGGATTCCTGCAAAAGCGTATATTCTTATAAGTATGTCACAGTGTTGCAAGTGGATTGCATTTAACTTACCCATATTTTGCATACAATTTTAGTTTTCAATAAAATTATTTGATTTGTTCAATTCATACCTTCATATTTCTATAATATTCGATATCTCCATATCCTAGATAAATATCGATATTATTATTTGAATGTCTAACGCTGTTTGCCAGAAAAAAAATTGATAAGATTGAGATTCCTTAAGCAGGCATAATTTATTCGTATATTTTTCCATTATCCAAGGAGATAACCCCAAATATGGCAAACTCGAAATCTTAGAACACATTGTGCCGCGAATAACGCCCAACGCTTGACTTACTCCGTACTTATTGTGAGCCGTTCAATTTTACAGCCGTGCATAAGCTGAGCGCTTCGCTGTCAAAGATTATAAATAAAGGAATTGTTTTCAAATATTACAAATAATCCAAGAGTGTTGGTGGCTCGATGGTTGGACTGTTGCCATCCGACTGAAGGGTGCAGGTTCAAATCCCGCCACGTACAAGTTATTTCGAAATTATATATATGGTTATCCGACGCTCTCACGGTGAAGGAAAACATCGTGAAGAAGCCTGCGCGCACGCTACGAAGAAATTCAGGGTTGTGCGTGAAGTCGGTCAATCCGCACTGTGCCCGTGGACCACTAAGGCACACACCCTATGCGGGTAGGTCGTGCCCTCGGCGGGGACGTAATAATGAGCCGATAATGATGATGATTTAATCAAAATTGGTGTTGGTACTTGTAATCTTGAATGATTCACATTATATTCGATAAGATCATGAAATCTGGTGGTTTTAGTTTTCACCTAGATATAACTTATTACATACAGGCAAATAAAAAAAATCGAAACAAAAAATTAGTAAAAGATACCAGTTTTGAAGACTAATATGAATTTACCGTTTTAGATAAACAAAACTTACTTTACTGTCTTTCTTTATCCACTTTATACATTTTTCGTTGTTGTACCATATTACACTGAGTTCCACAGATTTACATAAATATTCAAGCTTAATAGTTAGTTGGTTGTTGAAACAGGAGTGGACTATTTCATCGAGTGTTCCTAAGTGTGCCTAGAAGTACAAGTAAGATTAATGTAAAATATGTTTGATCACCCCGTCGGCGATTAACCAGGGGTCCAGGTTCGTTCCCGTTCATTACAACATGTTTGTACATGAAAATGAAAAGTGTTTATTCAGTTTAGGTCCTTATAGAACACTTATGAATGTCAAATGAAGCTACCACTGTTTCGGGAGGTAGTTTTCCACTGAGAAGAAACCAGCAAGAAACTCAGTAGTTACTCTTTTCAAAAAAATTGTGTTGAATATAGATTCATTTGTAATCAAAATAATTATATAAAGCAAATATTTTCAATTTTTATCATATTAAGTATTGGTAAAAATATATCTACAAAAGTACTGAACATGTCTGTTTCGGTGTTCCTATGTACCTATATATTACAGAAGACAATTTATTATATAAATATGATTATCAGTACTTAAGTACCCTAACTACAAGCTTCTTGCTTAATTTGGAATTATTTTTAAGTATTATAATAATTAAGAAACACACATAACTAGTCAGTCATGCTGATTTGTTTGATTTCAGGCATTACCGAATTTTTTCAAGATACGTTTCCTAAATACACCATATAATATGGCATTTAATTTTTCCCCTACAGTGTCGAGTCTACGCCTACTGTTCTTTGCAACATACTGACCGTCAGTGCGAGTTTTACGTTTCTGTCGCGTAATTTTTTGCACTTTTTGTTTTCAAAGTTGGTAACACTGCCCGCGCCACATGTCCGCGCACCGATAGTTCGCGTATGAAGTTTAAATTGAACGACAGTTTTTAAAGTCCATCGTGGAAGAGGTCACACTTTTTGGACAGATATTAAAAATGTGACCTCTCTCGGTGTTATCGAATTTCGGGAATGTTAGCGAGATAAAATTGTGTATGGCAAATTTTTTTGCCAATGACGTCGGTGGCTCAATGGTGTGGACTGTTACCTTTGGAACGGGAAGGCGCTGGTTCAAATCTTGCTACGTACCAATGTGATTTCGAATTTTCTAAATTATATGTACGTTATCCGACACTCTTACGGTGAAGGTAAACATCGTGAGGATACCTGCGCACGCCTGCAAAGAGATTCAAAGGTTGTGCGTGAAGTTGCCCACCCAGTACTGGGCCCGCGTGGACGACTAAGGCCTAATCCCCCTATTATACGGGTAGACTCATGCCACTCGGTGAGGATGTTTAATGAGCTGATGATGATGATGATGATGATGAATTTTTTAGCATATTTCTCTATAAGGGATGTTAGACACAGGTAAACTATAAATTTCGTTGCTTATTAAATAAGATAAAATAGTTCAACATTATCTAACATTATTCGTCTGCTGCAGTAAATTCATCAATTCTGACGATTTTCATAAAAATCAACTCCGGCGTGTTTGCTAAATGGTGTTTTAAAGTTCGCCGTGTAAAGAAGTCGAGTAATGTGAGCTTTTTTTGGTGCAAAGCCACCTTTCGGTCACATACTGGTAAGTAGTATAAAACGTTTTTGTTTATCGCACAGATTTCCAAATTAAACAAAGAGGTGGTATGGACACTTTGTAGATTATTTCTAAATATTATTTTAAAATTTTGAATAATAAATTGAATTTTAAATGCATTTTTTAATTTTATCAAAGATTCCATAAAAAATTTATATGCGTACTGTTTTTTACACTTATTTAATGTTATCCTTATAAAAAAAATTGAACATTTTTATTTTAATTTTTTATATCATACACTGTCCTGAAATATTACTTGATTTCAATTCATTCATTGAACTACTCATTATTTATAGAAAGTTCGAAAATTCTAAACAATATTGAAATTCCAGCCATTTCGCGATTTCTCCATATTAAACTATAAAACTACATACTATTCCGATTGTACCATATGGAAAAGGAGGCCTAGTTGGTCTTGTAAATTAAACAAATGCGACCTTCATAGCATTATAACAGTAACATTACTATTTAGATTCGGGTAAATCTACCAACGTAATATTGCTATGCGAGTTTCGACCTTAATGGAATAGTAACATGGCGTTGTAAATATTAGGAATATGAATTCTACCTATAGTGGGTTAATAGCAACCATACTGACATGAAGGGTATGGACATACAAGGTATTTTATCCTGAGACAGATTTCAAGGATAGTTACAAAGATTCTAATAATATGGTTCTGTTTATTTAGTTGGTTCAGTATTTTCCGTGATTAATTGTTTGTATTATATTGAGAAATTGCATATTAAGACCAGTCAAACACAAACCTTTTTTACGTATTTTCTATGGTACTGCGGATATTGAATCATTATACAAAAATGTATGATGATACCTTAACAGCCTTAGCTTAAAAGATTTAATGAGATAACGGTGCTACCCGTTATCTTCTACATATTTTGTAGGGGGCCTCAGCTTTCATATTCTGGGAACTAAAACCAGCTCTTGTGGTCTTTTGCTTTAAAATTAATGTTGCCCTAGCCTCATGGCTAGGGCAACATTAATTTTAAAGAATAAAATAGAATAGAATCTATCTATATATCTAAATACAAATTTATTCTTGATATAGTTGCAAAATTATATTAAAAAGTTGACGTTGCATATCTCTTCTGCATACACATTACTACTCGTGTTATCAAAATATCTTAAGACGGACCGGATATCACCATCCACCCGTGTGCGTCCCATGGCCGCCATTAAAGACATCTGACGATAGTTAAATAATAATTAGGTTGGCATGTGTGCCCGGCTGTAACGTTACCTCAGCAGTGATGGCTGAATCGTAATATCGTTATTGTCTCACAAACACTATGGATCCCAACTTAAGGAAGCTATTACAGGAAATCTAGTATGCTGCGTCTTAATTATGAAAGATTTTTCAACTTGAGGAAAACAGTCTATGAGTTTTTTTTGCATTTCGAAAGAGACGCACAAACTAGACTAGACATCAAGAAACAAAATCAAAGTTTCTCCCGACAGAACACACTAACGTGTTCTGTCTCTTTTAGAAACTTTGATTTTCTCACAAGGATCGACGTGGATCATCATTATCGTCCACTGCTTAACGAAGGTTTCCCCTAATGATCTCCGCGCGGACGGATTCCTAGCAAATGTCATCCATTTGCTACGCACCACTTTAACATGGCCTACGCTTTGTTTCCCTTTACATGAACGCCACTCGAGAACCTTTCCATCTCATCGGCAAGGTGTTCTACACAGCATGTTCCCTGCCCACTGCCACTTCAACTTGCAACCTGTGGATCTTGTTCCAGATCTCATCGCGTAGGGAAGCACCTACCTTTTCTTCATAGCATGTTGAGCAACCTTGAGCCTTTATAAAAGGCCCGAAATAGATATCTGAGGCTAAAGCTGCCGAAGATCGGTAATTATCTTCTATCTCTACCCTCACGAAGAGTGATACGATAGATGCAAGCCAGGGGCAAGCCGCGTTTAAAGTGCGACAAATGTAAGCTCAACGAGCATACACTGGCTGCCAGTTTACGCTCTGTGAGACGAGTCAAGACGCACGAATATTAGAAGAAATTACCGTTTTTTCCAAAATACCATCCTGTGCAGTTGTAACATGTCATCATCGCAATAAATCAGTAAATTTACCAAGAAATATAATAACTTTTCACAGGTACGAACCGAAAAGAAATTGCGACACTGGGACTGCCTATAAACTTGGCGGCTTGTCCAGTCTAATTGTATATTCGGATGTCTGTGGATGCAACTGTTGCTAATGCTACAACTGTCTCGGGTGCTTTTCAGGGTCCATATGGCATGCAATAAGCTATTGATTAGGTAATATGTACTTCATATACAGATTATTTAGTAAATAAATTTTAATTACTTTAATTTAGATATGAACATACCAATAAAGTACTGTACGGATATATTTTTAGATTATTACTTTGAAATTAAAGTAATCAATATTGCTTTTTAAATTTTTTCCACGAATCCCAAATCCTAAGACAGCGGATTGCTCCCACTTCGTAAAAAAAGTAGACAATGCTTCTCAAATGTATATTTAAAAATACGAACGAGTAAAAGTGTAAAAATAAGCCTCGGATATTTTTATCTTTAAATAGTTAACCTGTCATACTTGGACCTTTTCCGTGAGGCTATGTTTTCACTCGGATTAAATCGACCCCGTTCTACAGTTCATGGCTACTATAAAGTATCTAGTAAAGTAGTACTAACCGGGTGAAAATCCGGTAATTAAAAATTCGCTCACAGTGTTTTAATTGTGTATCAATCGTAAAATTTTGCACTCATTCTTTCTCATTATGGTAGTAATTTAATTGGTAATACCATCAAATCATTCTTTCTACTATATAATTACGATTTTAAACCAATATCTCTATAATTTTACAAAAGAATACCAAATTTACAGTTGGACTGAAAAGTATCGTAATGTCAAGTAAATTAGTGAAAATGAAAATGAAAAGTGTTTATTCAGTTTAGGTCCTTATAGAACACTTATGAATGTCAAATGAAGCTACCACTGGTTCGGGAGGTAGTTTTCCACTGAGAAGAAACCAGCAAGAAACTCAGTACTCTTTTCAAAAAAATTGTGTTGAATACAGATTCATTTGTAATCAAAATAATTATATAAAGCAAATTATATTTTCATAAATTAAATAGTAGATTTGAGCCCGAGATATTGGTTTCATATATTGAAAATATGTGATAATCTACATTTGCACCATAAATTCCTTAAATTGTTTTTATGGTAATATAGCAGCTCAAGGTGATTTGATTTGATTAGCCGTACAAGACGCATTCCTATGAAAACCACGCGTTCTCTTGAAAGTTCGATAATGTTCAAGTAAACTTTTAAGACTAGTCGTTACATTTATTTTATAGAATATTAATGTCATTTTAATACGACTTGGATTTTGTGTTTCTACTGTCATATTATTGAGTCGGCCTTGTTATTTTTGACTTCTAATATTTCCTTGTTCAGTTACAGTTCCAATCATATTTCTCGGATCGTTGACTTCTGGGCTGTTTCTAATAACCTGTTAGTTTTCTTTTTAAAGATTCAATGTGAAAAAACCTTCATCCATATTAACAGAGTACCGTAGACTGAATGTAAATTAGCACAGTATAACTCTATACGAAATAAAACGCATAACTAATAGGGCTCATCCCAAATTTATCGCCTCCCTGAAGTTGCCAGCATATTGCTGAAGTTGAGACCCACCGGTCAAGCAGTAAAATTTTACAGCACCGTCCGTTGAAACTGTAAAATTTAGTGTACCGAAACCGAATCTGCGTCCGACACCATGTGTTGTTTGTTTATGGAATTAGTGAAATGTTCCGTCAGTGTTAACGTGGATGTACACGCTGTAGTTACTTTGTTACTAAGGACTTCTTTATTTGCAACTAAAATGCCGTATCTGGTTGATATGCTAGTTTTTAGGGTGTTGTCTTTCTTGTAGCAAAGATAAACTTAATGAATTTAATAAACAATTAAATAAATAATATTAAATTAATCTAAACTAAATCTGCCTCCGACACTATCAGTTATTTATTTATGGAATTATTAAAATGTTCCGTCAGTGTATACGTGTATATGGACATGCTGCAGTTACTTTGTTGTTCAGGAGAATAAATTATTTGCAATTAAAATGCCGTATCTGACTGATAAGCTTGTTATGCGGTCATGTTGATTTCTGCATGTAATTTTGAACTTCAAATTATAATAAACTTTATTTAAATAAGTTTTTCTAATTAAAAAATTTTTTTTCCTTTCGGGGATCTCATTAATCTCACCACAATAATAATGTAAGTTGAAGTTTTCATTACTTTCAACTGAGAACAGTTGAAAGCAACTATTTGCAGTGCACAATTGGAAAACGTTGTCGTTGTTCTGCGATACACTTAAAACTTATTTCAATATTCTATATACAAAACATTATATTACTTGCTTTCTTAATAATCATTGCGGAAAAGTAATTTAAAAAATCTACTACAAAATGAAAAATAAAATTTTTGTCAGAAACAAACCTGAAACTGACATTACTCGCATATCGGCAAACAAAGGTGACCTATTAATAAAGCTCATTCCTACCACAGACTCACACGCAGGGTGTAGCAAAAAGCAACTGCATTATTCAATGTTCATTTTTCATCTTAGATATTCGAATGTGGTCTCTAACCTATTGTGATAAGGACTATCTTCTTCCATAAATTACACGGAGTCTCGACTCTGCAAAGTTATTTTAGACAATCAGCAAAGGAATTTAGACTGTAACATCATTGCCACAAAAATTAAATAGATGTATGAGAAAGGTAGCTCGGTGTGAATAAAGATGAATGGCGCTGTCTGTTTCGTGGTAGGTGGTCTTTGACAGACAGATGCTCCTTTTACGCCGTACATAGAGTTTTGTGAAGCCATTTTTAATTTCACTATTTAGGCAGTGGCGTTGAACGAAATTTGTTTACCGTAAACACTTTATTGCGAACTTTTTTAGTTGCTCAATAGCGAGGCTATATTTGAAAAATCATATCTGTCAGCGTATTTAGGATAGCACATGAGTAAACACGGATGCCCTAAAATTTAGCATTCTGGCTCAGTTGGCGTTTAATACTTTAAGATAGTTGTTTCTGAGATGTACAATGTTTTTCTGATTCCCTGCATATACGTGTTAACATAATTGGTAATATATGGTCAAAGTTTCGCGGAATGAAGGGGTTGTTAGGGGTAGATTCGTTCTTCCAGGTAGTCACTATTTAAGCATCTTATTGGTTAACATAATTATTACCACTAGTTACCTAATAATAAACCAAGCTATATACAATAACTATGTATAGCTCGGTTTATTTTTAGGTAGTGTGATGGGCTGTTACCCATTAACCTCTATCAGCCTACTTCCAAGACACATCCTGCCGAATAACGAACGAGGCACTAACCTAAAAAGCAGGTAAGGGTTTTAAAAATTTAAGAAAATATATTTAGAAATATTGTACAGTTTCTTTCATTAGCAGTGTATCGTTGACGTAATAGTATTAGTACTAAGGGGTTTCTTTTAGTGTTAAGTGAGAGACACACCAGTGAGCTATTGACCGATGTTCATCTTGCTTTATCTTAACCCTAATCCGCCAATCTTCAATATATACAACGAGCTTCAAATCTTTCCATTACACTTATTAAATGTAATTCAAGGACTTAAATGTTGTATTTTTATATTTTCTTTAGTTTTGTACTCGATATTGCAATATTACAGATTTTATATACGACTTGGTCCAAATAGTTTAAAGCTCGGCCAACTAGAAATCTATAGCCGTCAAACACAAAACAAAGCTCATTGGACCTTTCAATTAGTGCTGCGACAGTGTTCTTAAAACGCAGCCTGTAATTGTTCCACGTTATAAATGGTGGCCGCCTCGAGCCGCGTGTCACGCTCAAGCGCGCACAGAGATAAATTGTAGCTGCAGAGCAGGTTGTACCGACCTATTGGACTTAAACTTACGTTAGTGACTTGATAAAGATTTAATTGTTTTCTTCATATGCTTTGGTTGAGAGTGAAAGATTTAATTGTTTTCTTCATATGCTTTGGTTGGTCCATAGTGAAGCTGAGACGACTATTAGCGATCAAGTTCATCCTAAAAAACGGATAACGTTACAAAAGATGTGTGTATGTGAAGTTAAATTAAGTACAATTGTCACCACCTGTACTCTACATGCATGTTTTTTTTACAATACAAAGTGAACAGGACGGTCAGGATGCTCACCTGATGATAACTGATACCCCTGACTATGACAGAGCGGCATTGAAGGAGACGGCTATCGGTTTTTACAGGTTACATTTCGGTGAGTGTGCGAAGGGATTGCACAACTATACGTATTGAACGCTGTGATATAGATACAATGCGCTTTTAGAAAGAGTAATCACAATTTCTTGATAAAACGTCTGTTTCGTCTTCTTATTCATGGAGAATAATTGAGCTCAATTAGGATAAAATATTGTGTGTATATTAATAAATTGCAACGTACTTTACCATTGATTTGCGGAGTGAACATAAATTATAAGTATACACTGAAACATGATAAATTATATATTTTTCTCTGAAAAGCGATATTAAAATGTCGCACGTGGGCTAAATCACCCGTTAGGCTGTAGTTAAGTAAGTGGGAACGTGTTGGAAAAGCCGGCTCCAAAATTTCACTTGTCAACTGAGCGTGGTGTGTGGTCGGTCCATCATTAGTAGTCACTTATCTTCATTATCGCGGCTGGCACCTACTGTGTATGAGCTCCATACATTCATACTGCTCTCATCCAAAACTGACACATGTTTTAAGTGAAAAGGTTTGTACAAAATGATTTTCGTTAACACCGACAGCTGTTTTAAATAAGCAATAGTTATTTAATTATATGATATTAACAAAATTATATTTGATGTTGTTTTATTCATGTGAGTGCTTGTATAATTTTTTTTTTCAAAATTTTATATGCTTGACATTAGTCGGTTTTAAGAAAAGTACGGGCCAAAGTCAAGTACTATCCATTTAAATGCTTATAAATGGTTTTTACCAGAATCCAGCAAGCTGTCATTTGTTTGTGATCGGTCGGCTACTGTGGTATGTGTTGGGTGTGGAGCTGGTCGTGATCTGATATGTAATGCTGGAGTTGAGCATGTGTTTGAAACGTTTTTCTTTTTTTGTGAAAATGACTATCTATCAGTTTTTTTTTATTGTGAAAATGACATTAAATAGTTGATTAATCAACGAGAGCATCCCAACCTGGGTTGCCCTTAACCTAACCGTGACCTTATATAAATGTTTGGCGCTGTATGTTTACAAAACTTATATACATTCCACCAATATCATTTTATGTAAAATGTTGCCAAGACAACCATATAAGGTTTGCGCTATAAAAAGATATCATGTAGAGCCAAGCTTCTCATTCTACACGGCCTTACTCTACAATTCAACGATACAATTCTCTGAACAATACAATTCTCTGAACCTTACTTAAACAATTCTACATATTAGTCAATATGTACAGGTTCAATGCAAATATTTAGTTTCTCATCTAAAGTAAGTATGTAACATTAACCTATAATATAACTGGGTACTAAACAATGGATAAACATATGTACTTCGAGAAAAGGTAGACAGTGCCCTTGCGCTTTGCTAGGCTCGTTTTGGCGGGGGCACTCCCGTGCCCCCAGATTCGAACTTGTCAAAGTCAACTTAAAATTCATCCGATTCTTTGATATTCTTCCGTAAACGGTAAGAACACGTTTTTTTAACACTGTTTCCTTTTGAGGACAAAAATCCAAAGCAATCTTAACGTTCGTCTTTAAAAATGATGGGCCTATAACGCAAAGAAAGAAGTTATGTCTAATGCGGGCCTTAGAAATTCGTTTTAGGACTGAATATTGCGAGCTTCCCCGAGGTGCAGTTACGTGGAATGGAACGTCGTATTTTGTGACCTAATAGGTACATATCTTGGTTATATTCTATAGGGCAGCATAAATAGGTTAAGGAACGCCGCATGCAAAGCTAAATATTTTATTAGGTTAATTAGAATTTAGTTACAGAACTTTTTATTTATTTATTTATTTGATACACAAAACAGCATTACAGTAAATACAACTTAAAAAATGAATATGGTTATAAGGTTTCTGGGAGTACCTACTATAACACCACAAGCTACACAAGCTACAACGGCACGATTTATCCAAACCCGTATTATACATTATACAATAAAAGAGAATTGTGTTATGCTAAGTTATTTAATTAGATATAACTGCTAACAGATTGACAAATGCATTAATAAATTCAATAGAATTTAATTTATAATTCTAATCATAGAGCTAGACAATAGATTTAGATGGCAGTCGAATTGCAGATGTCAGGAGCCTCGGTGTCATTTTGTGAGAGGAAGTTATATTCCCGACATATTCTGTTTAAGGGGCTATGAAATTAAACATTGTTATTGCACAGAGGCACAGTGAACAGTCGATCGATTTTGTATTGTATAAGTGTACAGGATGGTCTGGACGCTCACCTGATGGTAAGTGATACGCCTGACCATGACACAGCGGTATTGAAGAGACCAACAACAATAGACAGTTATTATCCTCCGTCAATACCGCAATGCGTGCGACACCAGAGACAACAGATGTTAGGTATCTTATACCCGGTAATTTTACTAGCTTCAGTGCCTCATTCTAAATATTTACCCAAGTTATTTGAACGTAAACCTATACAAGACTGCAGTGGTTCGTACCGAGTATGATAAGTTCTTATTTTGGCTCCAAAAGATGTGAATAAGTTAGCAATTTAGCACAGCCTACTCGACCGGAGTGACATCACGAACTTTTTTCTATGCCTTAAAGTGAACAAGACAGCTCACTCTCCTGTTGGTAAGTGATACGTCTAACTATGACAGATGAAGTGTTGGCGGAAGTAAATAACAGTACCTACCTGTCATTTTCCGCAGACACTGTTCTGCGACCCAAGACAACAGATCTTAAGTCTCTTTCTCAGTAATTAAACTATCTCCAGCGTCTTTATTCTAAAACACATAAGTGCAAAACACTCCTATTTCACAGGACCATATGCAGTACCATAGTATGGTTTAATAGTCCTCCAGTGTCCTACCTAGATGAATCAGTACGAGAGTCCGGCGGCTGGAAAATCACAAATTAGTACATTCTGAAGTCCAACTTAGTATCCCGGATATCTTGAAAATCAACTGCTGTATAAAGACTTATGGAGCCAAGACAGAGTAGGATGGACCGTGGCAAAATAATTTTATGTGGACAAGATATATTTTGTTTGGCCCCCTAATGGATGAGGCAATAGGGTAAATTCATTGCGAGTTAAAAATGTTTACCGCATACTGATTTTTTTTTTGTAATCAATTTCCTGAAGGAATTCATGTGTTAGTTAGATAAGTATTGCCAGGTAGGTACTTGGTAGACGGTTTTTATTATTTATTGCTAGACTGGATGAGTTATTATACCATTTACGTTTGCGGGCCTACGAGGCCCCTTGAACCACGAGGCCGTGGACGCTGGCCCATATCACCCACGCCTTACCTCGCCTCTGAGGAGAGACAAATATTGAGAATAAAACAGATAGTAGCGCTCTTTCATAATACCTCACCATTTATAGATCCTTCTACTTCCAACCCGTCTGCCAAGAGTGAACAGTTTCTTCCTTACCCCTATATTATTGTAAAAGAGGCTTTAATCAAGTGGTATTTCCTGGCAGTTTAAGGTAAGTTATTCCTTGCGTTTGATTGATTTCGTTTAACATATTTTGTTTAAGAATTTTGACACGATAAATACTATATACGATATAGACTGGCGCTGCTCATGAGGGGAAAATGAACTCTCCTGGGCTGTTAAAATATGTAAGTAACCTTAGCGTTTCATTAATATCATTCAACATATCTTATTTAAGAATTTTGACACAAATAGTTTGGCGCTGCTCATGAGGGGAAAATGCTGTAGTCACCACGCTGGTCAGCGGGTTAGTGACCGCAGTATGAACCAGTACGCAGATGGCGCTGCTGCCCACCATCAGGTATAATATCGCTTTGTCGGCTTTTACAACACCCTCGGAAGTAGTAGGGTTGAAGATATAGTTTTTCTATTCTGCCGTACCACACGGCGGGGCGCTAGATGCGTAGCGTAGGACGCCATCCGGCCCGATGGACCGACTACTTGCGAAAGGTCGCTGGTGGAGGCTGGATGAGGAAAGCAGAGGACCGGGATATCTGGCGCAAAATGGGGGAGACCTATGTCCAGCAGTGGACTGGCGTTAGGTGTTGAAGGAGATGAGAAGAAAGAGATAGATTGGTTTTTAATCTAAATATAAATACCTACACTATAAGGAAATATCAAGGTATGACAACATGCTTAGCATATATAAACTTTGTAATCATAATTAATAATAGTTATAAATTAATTATAGGAAAATAACAATTCCATTAAGCAGGAAAACCCTATCAAATTTGATTCTGAAAACAAAACTATTTGGCTGACTTTATCATCAAATATACCTTACCTTAATAAATAAATGATAGATAGATATATCTACCAGATTTCTAATGCATTAAGGTAACTATAAAATTTCAATAACATATTAAGGTTGTCTTTTATTTATTAAGGTTGGTTTAGTCAAGTAGTCTGTTTAATATTCCGTACTGAGCTATCGATGTTTTTCTTACTAGCATCTAAGCAAGACATCTACGGACCTTTATTACCATTTCCATCTCATTTCTGTCTGTCTTACATAAACTTAAGTGCGTGGCACATGTGACACCGTCATCCTCGCTAATTCCGAACATTACTCGCACTTACCAAAATATATTTGCACACCACATCCTAGCACACAGATCTGGGCAGTCTTAAGTGAACGTAATAAGGTTCAGATTGCAGAAGCATTCAGTTTCGAATCAGAAAGGCTCTTAAACGAAATATATGGAGGTAATGGCGCGCCTTGAGTATGTACGTTATCAAGGGTTAATCAGGCATTACGATGTTTAATCCGACGGGGGGAAATGTACTAGTGTCTTTTAACATGCTATCAGTATTTTGTAGGCGAATTGGTAAATATATCGAATTTTCATATACGTTCTTATACAATATGTTGTTGAGGATCCGTGCGCATAAAAACTATTGAAATAATTTATTTACACCACTATATTTTTTAATTCCAACAAATCATTAATATACTTGGGTTGTGACTTTGCTACGTATCGACGTTATTAGTTTTTTTTGTTTACCTACAACATATAGGTTAATAACAACACACTTGGGCGTACTTTATGTACTACTATGTTGTACTTATGCCTTGAATAGATTTTCCATAAACTTTTCGACTTTCTTATACAATAAGCAGTACCTACACAGCCATACAACTGTTACAACTGATTATATTCTCATGTTATCGTTTAAGTATCTACTATCTTTATTTAGGGATTGTTAATAGTGGCATATAATTTAACTTACTGTACAGAGCATTAAATTTTGTATAAATCAGTGCAAGTGAAGTGTTTTATCCTATATCCTTATTCTCCTCCTCCTTATTTTTTCTGTAAATAAAATACAGACCTATATACTTAATAATCCGCAATGATGTTATCCGACAGAGAACTAAGGTTGTCGACATTGCGCGAAGGATCGGCACTCTGAAGTGATTGGGCTGGCCATGTCTCTACACGATCCGTGACGGTGGAGCCGGACGTATTGGAAAGTGGAGACCTCTTTTGGCAAGCGTATGTGGGACGTCCTGTCGGCGCGATGGTCTGATGACTTGCGAAGGGTTGCCGGCGGAGGATGGATGCGGGCTGCTCAGGATAGGGATGGTTGGCGCTCTTTGGGGGAGGCCTATGTTCAACAGTGGACGAGTGTTGGCTGATTGATTGATTGATACCTTCTTAATTAGAAAAATATTTTTGAGAGAAATTTTCGTGTTGGAAACATTAAATGCCGCTTATACTAAGAATTTGACAAATAGGCGATACATTGTTGGGACTTGCTCATCAATGTATTTTTAACAATAATTAAGAGCACAGCATTGTGGAATTTAGCTAATTAGTTCGGTTGTCGGAGAATTATTTTTTGATTTTTTCTTTGTATTTACCAATACCTAATTCGAAAATAATTACTACAATACTAGCAGCATACATAAACCCTATAAACATAAATGCGCTAATAAATGTTGAATACTTAACGGCTCAATTTCACTAGTTCCTTCTAAAGAAACCCTGTGGATTAATAATTCTTCATTCCATTTATCTATGAGACCATTTTCGGACACACTCCTTATAATGTTATTAAATCTTTCTAACATAGGAAACCATTTTCGGGCTAAAAGAACAACACCGTACTTGTATAAATTATCGCTCTCTGGAAAGCAATATATTAGAGGTCTTCCCTTTCCTAATTTCTGGTCTTCGTACACAGCCTGTCTTCTAGACGATACAACGGCGAAATTTCTAGCAATAGCTGCCCGTTTTATCCCTTCAAAGAAAGGAGTTAAGTTATATTTGCGATACAAATAAAACGAACTCGCGTTATTGGTCTCAAAATAGGATCGGTAAATCTCTCTGCCTCCAACTGTGATTCCAGACTGTATCAGATCAATCTCGCTACTTATCTGCTTTTCAAATCTTGGGTGCATTAAGAAACTCCTCAGAAATGATTCGTACGAAATCCCCATGTTTACACTGAAACAAAGCCAACCGAATATCAGAATTCGGAATGTAGCGCTCTTCGGCTCAAATGATGCGCCCCAACCCAATAACATACTAAACGTCATAAGCAAAGAGTTAGTTGGCCATTTCGTGACTTGTCTATTATTTTCTCTGTAATATAAATAATGGAAAACCAAACCCATAATAACCAAACTACCGAACGTTGCAACCCAAGTTGACCATTGAAAAATTATGACTAAATTATTCCAAGTGGACCCGTCCGCTTCGGCAACGCCCAGGTTCATTGTCATACTTGTTGTGTAGCTAACCGTGGGATTAAACCACCTTCTAATAGTCCTTGTGACTTCAATATTTCCAATGACTAAATCCGCCGAATCCTTACGTAATACTTCATAAGCTCCAGAAGCTGAACCATTCCAATATATGTTTCCCCAATTTTCCGGAGTTTCTGACGACCTCATTATAAGACTCATATTCGTAAATTGACTTATGATTTTAACAAGATTTATTTCACCTCCTTTTTGAAACTCATATGTATCATTAAATGTTGTATTTGTAATCTTTCTGACTGGAGGTAAAACGTATGGTTGAGAGACAATAGCATACGTTATTAATGGACAGCCTTTTAAATCTGATGGAAACATTTCTTTTTGTACAGATAGTTCCTGAATTGTATTTTCCTTACATTTATCTAAAATATATACAGATCTACATTTCCCACCACAATTTGTATCACTATAAGGACTCCAAGTGTAAGAAATAACTTCCTCTTCTTGAAGAGAATATATGAATATAATGCTTTTGAGGAGTTTGTAATAACGCAACTCGTTAATAAATTCAATAGCTGTCTCCTCAGCATCTTCAGTTTTATTCAGTTGATAAAATACGATCGCTTTGGCTAATGGATTCCAAGTGGGCAATTTGTTTAGTTGCAGTATGTTTCTCGTTAGTTCAGATTTCTCTTCCAAAATCAGCATATAATTCTTAGCTTTCTCTGGAAAATGCGATGCGTTCGCGTGGTGATAAAAAGAATCCTTTACCATGACAGAATATTTTATACCCCCGTGAATTGTTTTCAATAGTAGCGACTTGTGTCGTAGAAGCATAAGAGTTGATGTTGATTATCACGATGCTCCCGCTTAAAGCTTTCTTTTCTACGAAATATTTTGCTGAGAGTTTTAAAACACATTCTGCGGTTTTTGCTGTTTGCTCAGAATTTCCATTTGTCGTCAGTAGTGAATTTTTACTTAGCGCAGTGGAAACAACAAATGCAACAATAATACATTTTAGAACTGTTTTAGAGAACATTACGTCTGCTAGCACTCAATTCAATTGTAAAGAAATCAGTATTTTACTTGAATTAGATTTTCCGCACACTTATCAGGGGAGCAGAACTTTTAAGGTGACTAATATAAACGCCTGTATTACGAGGAGTACTCCGATGAATTGCTTGGACTTGTTTCTGCGGTTCTACCGCCCTTGATTCCGCAGTACTCCAAATTTCATCCACACAATCTGTAAGACTAGACATAGTCCACAACAGGATTTATCCAATATTTTCGGCCGCGTACGACTAAATTGTAGAGCCAGCGACCATAAAAAAGTTACAAGGTGGGATATATAATAGTGTGGTAAAAAAAACGATTTTTTTCATTTATTTCGTCATCTCATCATTCTCAGATGTACATTGGTAATGGTTTTACTTAGCAGTAGTTTAGCACCCACGTTAGAATGTATGCAGAGTTTCGTAACTCAACTTTTCTTCCTCTCTTCTTCAACCTGTTGCAGACCACTGCTGGATAAAGGTCTCCCCTATTTTGCGCCACCGGATATCCCGGTCCTCTGCTTTCCTCATCCAGCACCAACCAGTGACCTTTCGCAAGTCATCCGTCTTATCTTTCAGTAAATCAATAAAATATTACAGGTTGAACCTATTTTTTCACTTTGTAGTTCGGCTAACTAGGACTTCGTATTTAGTTAGTTACTTTAAAAAATGTTGCACGCTTCTCACCCCATAACCCCTGATATTTGATTAAAACTGACATTTGTTTACAAAATAGAGGCTATCATCTATGATAGTCCATACAAACAGGCCTTGGCTATAATTCATTGAAACAATAAACACTAAAATGCTGCTGATTTTATATAAGCCTCACTTTATTCAGCTAGAGCTAAAAATGATGTAGGTAATATGAAAATATTTTATATGCCAGATCTAAAAAAAGATGCATGCCTGCGAGAGATTCAAAGGTTGGTGTGAAGTCGTCCAATCCGGCACTGGCCCGGCGTGGACGTACTAAGGCCTAATCACCTATACGGGTAGGCTCGTGCCCCTCGCGTGGGGACGTTTAATGAGCTGATGATGATGATAAAAAGATATAAAACATAATAGGTGTTCTGGTTTATAAGCTCGCATTTCATCCAGGACGGGAGTTTTCAAAGAAGTAAAACAACAGTGACGTTTAATTTACACATAATATTATTTCAAAAAATTTGTCGCTTTTACACAAAACGAAACTTGGTCCGACAAATGTCGAGTAATTAATAACTTCAGGTAAATGGTGTAACAAATAAAATGAGTCATATTCATTATATTGAGCTAAATGTTCGACTGATACTGCGTCTACATTCATACTCCAATATCCATTTGATCGCAAGGATTACAGACACAATACAAAATTAATTGTGCCGTTGGATATTTCAGATCATTTTGATAACACCCAAGTTCCGACAGCCGCAGTATTAATAGAACATATAACAACATGTTTTAAATTATTTAAATAACTTTACGGTACAAATCATCAACCACATCAACTTTAACTCTAAAATTGACAGATAAACAAATTGTTGATACTTGATACTAACATTTTGTGCCGTAAAACGAGTGTGACGTACACCGTACCATACCGCTTAAATTACAATATCATAATTGTTAACTATTTACAATAAATGCAACTTCAAATACCTAAAACCTGTGCTTCATAACAATCTATATAAATATGTTTCTTAATTTAAAGCTAATTTAAGTTTTTATTCGGAAAGAGGAAAACGGGACGGTGAATGTACAATACATTCTATTCATTAAAATATACAAGCAGTTTACTTAAGTAACGCACTCGTCTCACACACTTTTTAAATAATTTTTTTATAAGGAACTGCATGCAAATTCTATTAAGACAAGACTTCTCTACACACGGACGGAAGTTTGAATCCAGGCAGCAAAAATTTCAACAATTTAAGGTTTAGGTTTTTATAATTTGTTTATGATATAAATGGCGTTTTTAGGAAAAGTTAAGAATTTACATGAGAAAAATATGCAACCCAATATTGTTTTTATATATACCAAAATTACGATCATATGGTCTCATTCTTGTATCCAACTTGAAATGTGTGTCTCAATATACAAAAAGGTATTACGAGGAATGTTCTTTTTCTAAACAAAGGACACTTCACTCTCGATACAACGCCTGTTAATCACCATGACTACTAGAACTCGTACATTTTCACAAATTTCTAAAATGGGACTGAAATCACACTGTTCAATTAAATGAGACAAAACCGTATTTAAAAAGAATAGATTGTTGTAGTTGAGCAAAGTAGAATATTTTAGAAGTACGGAAAGAAAAAAATTAATCTACTTTTCCCGCATAAAGTACAAATCTACCAGCTAACGCGATATTACGCCTACAATAATATACACGCTTCGAGATTCTAACCGCGCACATCCAACAAGTTCCATGATTATGATTTCATTTCCTAAATCTCTACATACCGCGTCCCATCTACCAATAAAAATAGTGTATAAGACCTAATTAATATAGGAAATTGTAAAAGTATTGTAGTCTTTAATTGAACGATATGCTTCATTTTCGTGATGGCAGCCCCAATTTAAATTAGCATTAAATATTTATTGCGAATTCCATTATCAAGTTCAAAAGATAAATTGAACATCACGCTTCGACTGCTACAGATTATGTTCTACTATATTTGGTATATTAGCAACAAAAAAATCGCTTTCCTACTTACAGTAAAGATTGATTCGGAATGGTAAATCTCATGAGGGATCTCTGACGTTTCGAGACATGAATAAATTTGTATATATTTAGAAAACGTGATTCAACTTTAACGATTCTTGTTCAATTTTGATATTTGTTAAACACCTTAAACTGATTAATAATAGTCGTTATACTAAACCTATAGCACGCACGATCGCACACACTTGCGTATGTTTTGGAGATCACGTACAACGTCACACGTTAAACTCATGATGCAAAACCTACCAAAATATATACGTAAAAACAATATAATATGGAAATAATTTACACAATGTGATGAACGCAATTCAGATTACGTAGATGCTAGTTCCCATAAGTATTGGGCAACTATCCATTGGCACAATCTGATCGCACAGTATTTATTACAACAACTACAATTCATAATTTAATATTACAAACTAACACTCTGAGACATATCATATGTAATCTCTTACATACATTAAGCGACTTACGTGTACTATCGACGTCTCGCAGCGGACGAGTACAGATTCAATCTTCTTCGAGGTAGTTAAATGTTAAGCTTCTACAGGGCTGAATGTCTTTTCGCTTTACCTAACTAACGCACTTATAGATGTTAAGTCGAATATATTTAATATAAGTTATTATTAGATAGTATAAAATAAAAAGTACAAACAAAATAATTGTTAGT